>PVLA01015797.1:0-23515 GCA_004027455.1 Hydrochoerus hydrochaeris
ACTCACAGAAGGTAAAATTTCACAATTAGTTTTCACAAAGTTATCTAGAAGGTTTCTAGTAACTCCTCTGGAGTTTCTATTTTCGATTTCATATTGAGTATTACATGAAAATATATATATGTGAATTACACAAATTACAATTATCAGTACAAAACATTACAAGATCCTTGCGCCCAATTCCCACATGCGGTGTCCTTTTTATGGAGAAGCGATTCCTTGAAGCGCTCTCCTCCACCCATGGACCTTGTCACAAGGCATGGATGGACTAGGACGTGGCACCTGAGGGCTGGAATTACAGGTGTGCATTATCATGCCTAGTAAGAAGTGATTTTTAAGATGTCATTAAAGACATTAGTTTAGTTTGTGAATACAGTGGTGCCTTTTCAATAATTTATACAACCTACACAAAATATAGTATCTAATTTCCAGAAGAACACTTTAGTTTTGAGACGCATAAGATAACTCAAATTATGCTAATCAATTCACTATATATTCTTTCCCATGGTGTACTGTAAAGCAACACAATGGATAAATTATTACTATCTACTCATTAAGAGTATTTTGCAGATACTATTGTAAGCAAAGAAAGCAAGTTGCATGCAAATAGGATGGCTATAGATTTAAAGGATAAGAAATTTAGCAAAATATAACTATTTTCTTTGGGTAAACAGATACATGCAATAAATATAAGCAGGAGCAGGGAAATAAATGCGTAAGACAAAAATCAGCCCTTAGTGGTTATCTAGGTTTTGGGAGTTTAGAGAAGGAAGAAAATAGAAATGGAAAGTGGGGCTTCAATCTATAGCAACTTCACATAGTAGTAATGTTCTGGGTTTTTCACCTTGAGAGTGAGCCTGTTTTATCAGTAAAAACACATGCTACGTGTAATGTATTGCATTTACATTAGTTTTTTGAAAGACATTTAAAAAAAGAAGTAATGCAGGGAACCCAGTAAATGGAAAGCCCCTCTTTGATAGTGTAAGCAAAGCCTGCTATGACTGAGGAAGTAAAAATAAGGCATAGATAAGACAATATTAGAATAAAAATGAGGCACCATTGTGGAGAAGACACATATTAAGATATTAATACGTTATTACAGTTCATTTGAAAACACAAAACAGGCAAATTTTACTAGAAGAAGTGTTAAAAATATAACTAGATTTATAGCTGTTAAAGAGATTGAATTGAAAGACAAATATCTCCATATACCTATTCTTTCATATCCAACCTTCACAACTATCTATAGAAAATGAATTATTCCATAGTTACATAAAACAGATAATCTCTTATATGGATTGTTTCAGAGAACTAGAAAAGTGGAATTTTTCTAAATTAACTTTACAAAAATCATATAAATTTTAAAATAGTATATTAATTTCATTTATGAGAATCATGTATATGAAATACTAAGGAAATAGGAGTACACCAAATCAATAGTGTATTTAAAAACATCATCTCGTCAACTGGACATGGTAGCCACCCTTGTAATCCCAACACTTTGGGAGGCTGAGGCAGGAGGATCACAGTTTCATACCTAATCTGGGCAATTAAATGACTGCCAGACTTTGTCTCAAAATAAAAAAATAAAAAGTTCTGGAATTTAGCTTGTGGCAAAGCCCTAGTTGCAGTTCCCAGTATTACCAAACAAACAAGCAGTCATATCCACGTAAAGTGTATCCCAGGGAAGTTCAGATGGTTTTATGTTAGAAAATGTATTACTGTATTTTAATAGAGTAGTATAGTAAGAGAGAGAAACTGTAGTCATTTCAAAATAAGTAGAAAAATTTTATTTAGTGTTTGAAGAGTTATTGGCAAACTAGGAATATAAGAAATGAGCTTCTTTAACTTAATAAGCACCCCAGCCTAATTGAATGAATGTCATAAAGGAAAAGAAAAAAGAAAAACATTCAATAGTAAAATAGTAAAAACATTCTCTTTAAAGTGGTCATTATGGCCACCAGAAGTGTTTCTATTCAGAATTGTATTGGAGGTTCAAACAAACCCAGAAGATAAAAAAAAAAATAGCAATAATGAAGGATGTATGACTTAAAGGAAAGAAATGTAATTTTCATTTTACCATCAAAAGGACTGGCTCCATGAGAGATTCAATACTCTGTAGATACAGATAACTGGAATTGATAGAATTTCTCAGATTTCTAGACTTCAAGACCAGTCTTCAGAAATTATTGCTATAGGTCATCAAAAGTTAGCAACTATATGGTTATATAAAGAATCTCTGTCGAAGGAAAAATAAGTTTAAAAAGGACAGGATTAGTGGAGAGATAATTAAAGGATATGAATAGCAAATTTAGAGAAGTGGAAAATAGCACAAGATGTTCAGTCTCACTAGAAATTAAAGTCGTTAGGTTGACAAAACCTTTATTTTTATGTTTAAATATTTTGATTGTTTTTTTGAGACCAGGTCTTTCTCTGTAGTCCGGGATGGCCTTGAACTCACTCTGTAGTCCAGGCTGGCCTTGAACTAATGACAGTCCTCTTGTTTCAGCCTCACAAGTGCTGGGATTATAGGCATGTGCCACCACACCCACCTAGACTGACAAAATTTTCTCCTCCCTCCTTTCTCTCTCTCTCTCTCTCTCTCTCTCTCTCTCTCTCTCTCTCTCTCTCTCTCTCAATCAAACTCTCACCCTTGCACTTACCAGGAAGGCAATTATGCTACTGAGCTAAATCCCTAGCCCGACTAACCAAATTTTAAAAGTCATAAAATATAATTGCAGGCAAAGATATGACACAGGGAAAGATTTAGTACTCTGAAGACAGTAGGGTAAATTAGTATTTTAGAAAGCCACTTAGCAATAGCTAGTGAAACTGAAAAATGCTCATAGTACATTGATTTCTGCTGGAATATATATTACATCTTGTACCCACAAGCCTGCTCAGTGCAGTGTCAGTTAATAACAAAGAAAAGGAATATAAATATGACCACTATAGGCGAGTGACCAAAATAAACATTAGTATAAGAATTTTTACTATGTATATGTATATCTGGTGAATATTTAAATGTAAAAGTATTTATACAGTGAAAGACACATTGTCATTAATCTCTGTCCGCATCCTCTTCCTCATTCGGAATACATTCCATCATTCTGGCCACTTTCTAAAGCAGTTTTGGAAGTCCTGTATTGTGAGTGTCTTTGCAAGTTGTCATCAAAAACATGGTGAGTGCTGCTGCCCAATACCGTCCAGCAGAAAGGCAGGCTCCTAAAGCATTGTCGTGTGTCCTCTTCTACCTTATACACCAGTTCTTGCATGATGCGACTTCCGGCACTTCCCAAAGTATCAATGACCTTTAAAGTGAAATGTTTTGAATTGATCCAGGACCTTGAAGCAGCCACAACAGTGCAAATAGAGACACTCATGAAAGAGGACTTCCAGAACTGCTTCAGAAACTGGCAGCAGTGATGGAATACATGTGTGTGAAGGGAAGCAGAATGTTTTGATGGGGAATAATGCTAATGTAATACATTAAAAAAAGAAAGTTAAACATTCACCATATTTTTTGATCACCTCTCTTACACACATACACGTGTGAAAAAATATAATATTGCCATGAGTTCATCTTTCAAGTTTTGTGTAAAAGTGTTTACATGCAAATATATTAAAACTGAGTTGCTTCTTTGTTGTTTTATTTTCTGAAATATTTTCTAAGTTTGAAAGAGCTCACTACCAATTTGTAGAGGCAGATATGGAAAGAATCATTTTTCTGTCCCTGAATATTCTTTTGTTCTATAAACAGCTTTACTTAGGTATAATTTGTATTCCATAAGATTTCCCTATGTAAAGTGACATAGTTCAGTAATAAACTTTAGCAAATTCACAGATGTACAGTTACCACTACAGTCTAATGTAGACCATTTCCATGCTTTAAGCTTAATACCCATTTACAATCATTTCCTATTTTATCGGGAGCCCCAGGCAACCACTAATTTACCATACCTCTGTATAGTTACCTTTTGGTTATCGGTCATATAAATGTAATCATATAATATGGGTGTTTAGTTTTTGTTTTTTCACTGGGCATATGTTTCAGGTTTATGGTTTAGAGTTGAATAATCCATTTTGCAGCTATGTCACATTTTGTCAATCCTTTCACCAGGTGATAGACACGTAGGTTGTGTACATTTCTTGGTTATTGTGAGTAATGCTGCTCTTTATAGTTGTGTATAATTTTCGTTGTGGAGATAGATTTTCGTTTTGTTTAGACACAGTGGAAATACTGGATCTTATCTTGAGTGTATGCTTAATGCCTAAGAGAAACGGAACTGTTTCCCCAGTGACTATCACTTTGCATTTCCATCAGCAGTACGTGAAGGTTCCAGTTTTTCCACATTCTTCTCAACAACTTACTTTCTGTCTTGTTAGCAATACCAGCAGCTATCTCACTGTGGTTTATCTTTGCATTTCTCAAGGTCCTAATGGTGTTGGATATCTTTCCATCTGCCTACTGGCCATTTGCCTATCTTCTTTGGATAATGTCTATCTTCGCCTATTTTTGATACTGAGTTTAGGATATCTTAATACGTTATGGTTATTGGTCATTGTTTTATGATTAGGAAATATTTTCTCCTGTTCTGTGAGCTTTCAATTTCTTTATAGTTGCAGAGGAAAAAATTTTAAATCTTAATTAAGTCCTGTTTATCAAATTTTATCACTGTGTTTTTTGGTGTTAATTGAAGAAATCATTGACTAGCCTGGTATCATGAAGATGTACTAATATGTTTTAAATTTAATTCTAACATTTGTCTTGATGATCCATTTTGAGTTAATTTTTGTTTAGGTTTTGTCTAGGAGTTTATAACTTTTCTGTTAGATTATTTACCTGTCCTGTTACCAGTTGAATGGATTTCTTTCTCTTGAATATTTTGGAAGCTAATTAAGCTTCCTGATATCTATGATGTTCATTTCATTTCATTTAAATAATATATTTATCCCTATATTGGTATTACTCTGTGTTGTAGCTTTCTAGTATGCTTTGAAGTTGGGAAAGACACATTCCCTGACTTTGTTTATTCTCAAGTTTACTTGAACTCTTTACATTTCCAGAAAGATTAAATGTCGGCTCTTCAGAAATGGCAGTGGGAATTTTGATAGGAATTGTACTGAATCCATAGATGAGTTTAGGGAGTCTCACATCTGATCCATGAAGATAGGCTATCTCTGCATTTATTTCATTCATTTAACGTTTCATTTACCAGTATTTTATGGTTTTTAGTATGTAGTCTTGTACTTCTTTGACTAAATTTATTCTGAAAGATTTTGTTCTTCTTGACATTACAGCAAATGGAATTGTTTACTTAGATCTTCTTTCCAGGTTTTTTATTGCTAATGTACAGGGATGTAATGGTTTATTTTTTTGTGTTTGTCTTATTCCTGTAGCTTTGGTAGGGTGATTTTTTTGGGGGGGGGTAGTTCTTTTAGTGGGTTTCTTAAGATTTTTTACATACAAGACTATGTTATTTGTGAATAGAGACAGTTTTATTTCTTCCTTGTAAATGGGGAGTAGAATTTGTCAATTGCTTGTCTGCATCCATTGAGATGATCATGTGACTTTTGTTCTTTATTTTTTATTGTATCAATATGATCTTTTTTTAAATTCTAGGTCTTCAGTTTTGCTGGTGAAGCCTGTGAAAATGTGATCTTAAATGTACCTTCTAAATTAGAGGCAGACAAACTAATTGGCAGAGGTGAGAAATTTCATAGTGGTCCTTTTTATATTTAGTGTAGCATAACTGTACCATGTGTGCCTTCTAGAGTTGGCTTGAATCTATTTATAAGTAGAAACAATGTAAGATTACTTTAAATATGTGTGTTTTGCTCTTTATAATTCTGCTGAATTTTGCAATTGATTTTAGTGCAAATGTCCTAACATGTTTTTGCAGTCACCTGTGTTTCAACAATTTAAAAATTACACAAACAATCGCATATAACATGAAGCATTCTCATTACTCTAGTGTTCTGGTCATTAGGAAGTATAGATAAGGAACTGAGAATCTGAGCAGTATTTTTATCAGTGCTATAGCCGTATTGAGGCTCATAACAAGTGAGCTATTCCATTCCGCAACTGAACTTACTCAGCACACTAAGCACTGAAAAGCTGTTGAAACAGACTTTCCCAGCAGCCGGAAAGCTCTTCCCAAGTGGGCTTTTCAGGTGCAGAGAATATTGGAGGGAAGCATCATAATATCTTATCCCAAAGAGACATGGTATATCCCAAAGATATCAAAGATATTTATGTTTTCAACAAAGTGCCCCATTCTGATCAGAGTGCCTTGGATACTTTTATTAAACAAAGACACTTTAATTCCTGTGGAGATGGGTAAAATGAAGGTATGTATAGAGGTCAAAAATGCCCCAGAAAGTATTTTCAAAATAATAATTTTTCTGGGGTTAGGCCCAGAAATTGTTATTTGCAAAATCAGACATGCAGATGAAGGAAATTTATCATCATCACTAAAGATCTTCACTTCTTTTTGGCTAAACATCTCCACATGTGACAGATTTGGATGAAAACAATACTATCTCTGGGGCATACTCAACTATTATCAGTGTGTTTTCTGACAAAGTATAGATAGAGGTAAAGGATAGGGTAGAAAACATTTTGTTACTTTATTTTCTCATGAAAAGAGTTTAATAATGAGCGGTTTGGGTATTGCAAGATCATTGGTAAGGGTGGGATTGTATTAAAAAGCACACAGGGAAACCTGGAATATCTTTCCTGCTGAATCTCTCTCCAGAGGCCTCACCTCTCTGATTCCTGTGAGTTTCTGCTCCTGATTTCCCTCCAGTTTTCAGATCTTTCCTCTTGGCCCCTCATCCTCTCTGCCTTCCTGACAAGCCTATGTGCTCCCAAGGCCTCAGCCAGTTTCTCCCTGGCTCTCACTCCTTTCCCAGTCTGCCTCTGGATATCTATGGAAGCGATCTGTTGGTGTGGAAAGATGGTGAGAAATGAAAACCTCCTGGAATCATCTCTTTCCAATAGAGACAGTCAGAAGGAGGTTCTGAGCAAGTGTGCAGATCCCAGCAATAGCTTGACCCAGGGATCCAGCCTGCTTTCCTGAAGCCATTATTTTTTAAGATATTTGTAAAATCTAGTGTACTTAAAAGTTTTCCTTCCCTGCCTTGGGGCTGGGGTCCCTAGTGCCTCCAGTTTGCACCGGGTTGCTGGGGCTTCTGTCCTCATTGCCAGGGTAGGAAGGGATGCTAGCCACTGGTCCTGGAGAGATGCAGCAGGTCAGTCTGCACCCTGGCCTTGCTGGCATGGACTCATAGTTTCCTTCTGTAAGTTCTGAGCTCTCAGCCTTCTTCCAAGCTGCCCCACGAAAGACGGCTTGGCCGTGAGTTTGTTGGCAGCTCCCGTATGGTCACTGTGTTTGCATTGCTGGTTCCTCTTATGGGAACCAGACACACTGTGTCTTGCTAGAAGATGCCATATTTTGACACCTAAACAAACTATCTTTCACTAGAGGGCAAATTTCCCAAACAGGGAAGGACTCATGGTGAGTTTCAGTGGGGGGTCCTGAAAGCCCAGGAATGAACGCAGTATCATCTTTCAGTGGGGAGAAAGTGTACAGAAAAGTACCAGTGGGAAGAATTCACAGATCAGTTTTTCTTACTTTGCTGCTTGCCTAATTTATCCCCTTCATTGTTTTTTGTGTCCTTGTGTGTCACTTCTGGCTGAAGACAAACCCAGAGGAAACCCCCTGTGTTTATTCGGGTGTGTGGGTTGTGGAGCTTAGCTGCGTCAGGATTGTGATACCTAGACTGCTCTAATGGGAAGATCACGTTCATAAGCCCACTAGAAGCATATTAAGTTGTAAAACACCTTCTTCGATAGAAAAATACAATCAGTAATTATCATTATTTAACTGAAAGGAAATCATTTCTTAAAAATACTGTGAAAGAACTTATTAAGATACTGGTAAATGCCAAGTTATTAGTTTATATTATTTTACATCGCAATTTTGAAGAAGTTTGTTTAAATAGTTGTAACTTTTTTTTTCCCTTTCTGTACATGTTTCTACCTAACAACTGGGAAATTTCCCCTTGCAGTGAATTGGAAAGAGTGCCTCAGGTCTGCAGCCCTCATCTGGTCGCGTGACCCTGACTTCAGAGTTCTACACGATGGGTCTGTGTACACAGCCAGGGCCATGGTGCTGTCTGATGAGCAGAGAGCGTTCACCATATGGCTTTCTGATACGCAGACAGAGACACAGAAAGAGCTAACTGTGGTCCTGGAACATCGGAAGAAGGTATTCAGAGTATATTGAATATTTTCAGGGAATTTTTTTCATTAAAATACTCTTCTTGAAAATTGCAAAGAGGACCAGAGGATCCTTGCCAGTCAGCCTTGCCCTTCCCTGCCTTTCCCTGCCTTTCCCTCCCCTCCTTTCTCTTCTTCTCCTCTCTTCCTCTTCTCTTCTCTTCTCTTCTCTTCTCTTCTCTTCTCTTCTCTTCTCTTCTCTTCTCTTCTCTTCTCTTCTCTTCTCTTCTCTTCTCTTCTCTTCTCTCTCCTTCTTTCCCTCCCTTTTGAAACTCTAATGTAGCACTTGCTTTGGTTTTACTTGTTAAAATGCAAGTGATACCTCCATATAAATGTTTTCTTCCATCTCTGAATTTTTGATAATGGTTTTTGTGTGCCAGGGTCATGTGGTAGCTGTTCTTTAATGTTCTGGATTTCTCCATTAGTGTAAAATGTTAATCATGAGGAATGCCATTATGAAAACAGTCACATGGTTTAGATTGGATTATACATAAACTACATTAACTGTACTGATGATAAACTTAATTTAAAATGACTGCTTAGCATTTTATTAAGTATTTAATAGTTGTCACCAAATCAAATTTCTTCCTTGTTAATCATGAATCAAAATGGCCATCACTAAAAATGTCTGACAGAACTTTTTGTAGTGACAGAAATGTTCTGTAACCTGCAGTGTTTTGTATGGTGCTCCAATGCTAATGTGTCCTGAGTGCTTGGCTTGTGGCTGGTACAACTGAAAGGTAGAACTTTCTGTTTCATTTAATTAGAGTTGACATAAAAAAATCATATGGTTGTGGTAGCTGGTGGCTGCCATATTGCACAGGGCAGGTAAACAAGGCCATGAAGGACTTGCATTTCCTTTCTCTGGTTCACCTGAGAGTGGGAGGCTTTAATGGAAAAAAGAGCTAAGTGCCTTGTAGAGACTGTTTCAGAGAGAATGTATTCTCTGTGTCTATCAGAAGAGAGCAAGAAGAGCTAAGAGCACAGTGGTGATTTTCCTCACCTGAAAACATGGTCAGTGTTAGAAGGTATGTAGAAGAAAATCCCCTAGCTTATGAGATGTTTAAAATCATTTCTTATCTCTCCAGTCCCAAAAGACTTTATTCACCAGTTTTTGTTTCAGCAGGGTAAGTTCCTGAGACCGAGCTGCTGGAGAGATGTTAGGTTTGTAAGCTTCCCACCACAACAAAGTAGACTATGATGCTTTTGTTTTTTCTTTCTCTCAATCTAGATATTGAAGAAAAGACACACGAAAGAAACTGTTCTCAGGAGATCCAAGAGGAGATGGGCACCTATTCCTTGTTCAATGCAAGAGAATTCCTTGGGCCCCTTCCCTTTGTTTCTTCAGCAAGTAGGTTTACAGTCCTTCTGATTGGCATGCTTTCTTTCTAAGAGTCTGCTTTTCTCCGATTTAGTAACTCTTTAAATATTTGAAAAACAAATCTAATTGAAGATGGTCTTGAAGTGCAGTAGAAGACTAAAATGAGAAAAGGAAAATTACTAAGATACTGATATGAGATTAGACTTCCCAGCCATTGAATGATTATTATTTATTATTCTTTCATTTTACACATAGCTGTTGAGCACCTACTGTATTCTGTGGTAGATATTGCAGTAGGTACTAAAGTAGAAATAAACTTAGTCCCAGCCCTCACTCTCACGTGGGTTATTGGCTTAGCGAAGAAAATAGGAATGGGCAAATGATGACAGTACTTAGTGACAAGTGTTACGAGAGAACCATTGTTGTGTTTACTTTTTTCCTCTTAAATTTTTATTATAGTAGATACTGTATAATATTGATGATGAAATCCTTGTGATGCTTATTTAGTATTCTGTCCAGGGCTACTAGGTCCTTGTTATTTCTTCATAAATATTGTGCCTTAAACACTAAAGAAGTATATTAAGAAATGACTTCTGGTTATCAAATTTGCACTGATCACACATAATTTTAGCTATTACAATTGCTAAATCAGTTACTGCCTCTCAGTATTCATTGCTTTGGCTTATGCAACTACATGTTTTACTTTTTTTTCTTCCTTGAGTACCTTCCTTGCTTGGTTTCTGGGAAATTATGCATTAGAATTTTGTTCCTCTCCTCTCCTCTCCTCTCCTCTCCTCTCCTCTCCTCTCCTTTCTCATTCCTCCTCAGTCTGTAAACTTTGCAGAATTCTAGAGCTTGGTCCTTGAATTTCGTTTCTTGCTCATTTATATGTATAGTTCACCAATCTTATCATATCTGATTGATCTAAGCACATTTTCCCACTGGATATTTGAGACAACATAATTCCAGCTCAAACTTATATTTCCACATGAAAGTTTTAACAGACATTTCAAACAAATGAAATGCTATGTTTTTCTTCTAAAAAAAATCCTTCCATCCTAGCAGTTCTTCATTGCTTCCAGCTATTTGGATATTTGAGTGTTTCCTGAGGTTTTGTTAGTGTAGAGAATAGTTCTTTCTGTATAGCTAACAGATACAGATTTAATATGCATATCATATCAAATAGTTTACAGAATTGTTGGGCAGGCTGAACAAACAGACTTTAGTTTGAACTTTTTAGGAACAAATTTCAAGCTAGCTGTGCCACGGAACTCACAACCAAGGGGTGTAGTGCTTTCCCCACAGTAAACCCCAGTGCCAAACCAGAGTGCCACTGCCACAGACAAGAAAGCACCACAGTAAGAGGCTGCCCCTCCTCATGCCAACTCTGCATCAGCCTCTAAATTGTTCAACCTGTGTCAGCAAAAACACAGACCCAGTTCCTATATCTCATCACCTACGAAGTTGGTGAATAATGATTGGAACTTTTGCTGCTTCCCAAACCCAACCCAACCCAACCCAACCCAACCCATCCTATCCCATCCCATCCCAGCCCGACTGGACTCAGCCCAAGAGAAAGAAAAGGGATAAACACTAGCAAAATAGTTGCCAGAAAAACAGAAAAGCCCTCCAAATGAGACATTTGCCTCATTTATGAATTCCAAATCTTGTGCAAACACATTTGACTGTCTGTATATCTCTTGAACTCTGGTTTCAAGAGATTGTGGTTACATAATAGGAAACTGGAAAGAAGACCTTTTAGAGATGGGAAGGGATCTAGGATAGCATGAAAGGGGAAGTAGGGAGAAGTGAAGTGAAAGGGATTAAGACATGATACGTATACGTACCAACTCCTCATGATAAATATATTCACTATGTATTGCAAACATATACTAATAAAAAAATCACGGAAGAAGACTGGAACAGTTTGCATTTTGGGCTTGGTTTTGTTTGAACCATTCTAGCATCTAGACTGTGAAGGCCATAGTGGAATATGACACTGGTGTGGAGCCTCACTTGCCATGTCTGTTTATTCTCACAATTAAGCTTTTAATTTCTGATTATTACAAGATATTAGTATATCTATGTTTTATGAAAAACCTAAGTAATAGTAGCTTAAGCGAGACACAGGCTTATTTCTCTTCTGTGAAAGTGTGGTCCTGGAATGAGTTTTAATATGGAAAAACATCAGGGATCTGGCTTTATTAGCCATTGTGACTCCTCACAGTGTTCAAAGGAGTCTTTGAAGACTCTTTCGCTTTCTAGAGCACAGCCTGGATTTTGTTCGGCTGTTTATTTTAATTTACATTATTTATTTTATCATCATTATTTGTGTCATTTTTGTGCACTCTCCACCTTCCGGATTTTTACTGAAATCATGCCTAATTGCAAGGGACACTGAAAAATGCTTTCTTCTGGGCATCTTTGCTATCAGCTACACATTGTAATACCAAAGTTGATGCACAGAATAGATCTGAACTTACGCTGGTAACCTCCAAAGCATTGTCCTTGACTTGGCTCTTTTTTCACCGCACATCCAACCATTAACACGGCCTTTTGACTCAATCTTTAAATTATATTCAGAATCAGCATCGCTTGCTTCTCTGCGTGCTATTGGGTTAGCCTAATGAGTTACCATCTCTCCTCTCAATGTTTGCAGTCACTTTTTAAATAGTCTCCCTGCTCCATATCCTAAACAAGGGAAATTTTTGTTAAGAATAAACTGAAATATTGTCCTTTTGAAATATAAAAGTATTGTTTTCTAAAAATATAAAAATTATTATCTCTGAAATATATGCAAAATACAGTATCTTTTAAAAATCAGCCTACAAAATGAAAATAAAATTGTAAACCATATATCTGGTAAGGGGTGAATGTTCAAAATAACAAAGAACTTGCCTAACTCAGTATCAATAAATAATCAGATGAATGAACGGGAAAGGGAATTTAATAGTAGACATTTCCCCAAAGAAAACGTGCAGATGGCTAACAGGCACATGAAAAGATGTGGAACAGCATTACTCATCACAGGTGAAAACCACAATGCGATACATCCCTTCATACCTCTTAGGAAGGCTACTATCAAAACAAAAGAAGAGACAATAAACAAGACATAAATGTTGGCAGAGATGCAAAGCAAAGGGAGGCCTTGTGTACTGTTGATGGGAATATCGATTGGTACATCATTATGGAAAATAGTGTAGCATTTTTCAAAAAAAATTAAGATAGAACTACCATATGATCCAGCAGTTCCACTTCTAGATATACAGACATTCTTCATTTAATGACCAAGGTACAGTCCTGCAACTAGGTTATTAATTGAACTGGTCACTAAATGAAGAATTTTATGTACATTATAATATTCAGAACAAGGAAATGGTCAAAGGAAATTTCCAACTTGACTCTGATTTTAGTTGGACGACTCTTACATGTAGTACTGTCATGTATAATAGAGCATAAACCTAAAATATTGTACGGTATAATCAGCAAAAGTTACTATACCGTACTGTAGAAGCCCCATAAGCCCACATTGCTGTTCACATTCCTGTATCATAAGTCCTAAGTGGTTCCTAAGTTCCAGCAGCACACCCTGGTCTTAGATCCAAGCAGTCCTTAAATTGTTAGGTACTTAAAACGAGGAATGTCTGCATATGCAAAGGAAATCAAGTTAGTTATCACAGAGACATTTGTACACCTATTTTTATTGCAATACTGTTCAAAATAGTTAAGATATGGAAACTACTGAGGTGTCTGCTGATAGATACATGCTTAAAATCAGTCTCTCTTTTCTCATTCTTGCTTTCTTCTCCATCTCATACACACGCAAATACACACACACACACACACACACACACTACTAAAACAGAATTTTTGTCATTTTCAACAACATGGATAAATCTGGAGAACTTTACAATAAGTGAAATCATGCACAGAAAGATAAATACTGTATAATATCTCTTATATGTGGAATCTAAAAGAATTTACCCATAGAAACAATAAAATGATTATTACCAGTCCTTAAGAGATAGAGGAAGGAGGAAGTGTTAACCAGTGATACAAACTTGCAGTTATAAAGTGAACAATTTCTTGAAATCCAATGTGTGATGACTGTTGTGTTAACTTGATTATGATAACCATTACATGGTGAATACATATACACAGAACATGTATATGTACATGTGTATATATATATATATATATATGCACACACACATACAGATCATACAATATTTGTTTGTATGAACTCAAATAGCTTTAAATGAAAAAATCACATGATGTTTCCCTTGTCTAAATTCTCTAGTGGCTTCCCACCTCCATTTTTTTTCCAGGACAACACATCTCTGGAATCACAGTCACTTATATGACATGGCCCATGGGGCCTCATCACTTCTCCATCACTTCCTTACTTTCTGGCTCTTTCTGCTCCAAGAATAGTGGTCTCCTTATAGCTCCTGGAAGACTCCAAGCACTACTCTCACCTGCTTCTCTAGGAAGTTTTCTTGACTGTTCTTCTTTGTTAGTCCCCAGATTGCACTCTAATTTGTCTTTGTTTACCTCGCTTATGCTAACAGTGGGTTTTATTGTTTTAGTCTGTTAAAATCTTCCTTTTTAAAATAAAAAAACCTTGATTTTTTTAAAAAAACCCCAGCATTTTCATTTAATTGAGTTTTAATATTGTTACATATGTATTTTTCTTTCTAGGTTCAGTCTGATGCAGCTCAGAACTATACCATCTTCTACTCAATAAGTGGACGTGGTGTTGACCAAGAACCTTTAAATTTGTTTTTCATAGACAGAGATACTGGAAATCTGTTTTGTACTCGGCCAGTGGATCGTGAGGAATATGATGTTTTTGATGTAAGAGTTTTGTTCATAAAAGTGACTTTATATTATTAAACTTTCTTCTTATACTCATTTCATCTGCTTTCTCTCTTCTTGCACTCTATTCTTAGACAATATCTTAAAGTCAAAAGAAAATGCAGTTGTGATAATTTGGAATGCTTGTTCAGTCCTTAGCTCTACTTGTGTTAGATAAAACTAAAATGAAGCAAAGAGATTTCAGGACAAATGTAAACTCCAGAACATTTTTAAGAAAATGGTTTTGCTTATGAGATACTTTCTCTGTGTCTGCTCATTCCTATCCCAGGGTATGTCAGCACTTCATTGCTGTTATCCTCTTTCTCTACCACTCTGCTTTTTTTTAGTCTTTCAACATGTACAATTTTCCCATGAGGAAATAAAAGTGGGAGACTAAGCCCCCAAAGAGGCCAGTAACCAGCATTCTGCTATACTTGCTATAGTCAATAGGGAATAACTCTGATGATTTTCAGTATAATGTAGTAAATTCTGTGGAACCATGTACTTTCTTTGTGGTTTGGGGGAATGATTCCCTTGGAGAAAGATTTTGTTTCTAGGACAGGGAAGAGATGCAGGATAAGCAAATGGGACTGATGTTCCCTGTGTTATGTTCTACTTTTGATTAGTGGATATTCAGCATTGTCATTACATGCTGAATAGAAATACATTCCATTTGACCTTGTACTGCCTTTGATTAATCAGCAGTGGGGGAATAGCAGTGCATCTTGTCTTCCTTTTGCTGTGATTGGATATTAACTGAGGTTGCTTTTGCCTGTTTTCCAGTTGATTGCCTATGCGTCCACTGCCGACGGGTACTCAGCAGATTTACCTCTTCCACTGCCCATCAAAGTAGAGGATGAAAATGACAACCATCCTATTTTCACAGAAGCAGTTTATAACTTTGAAGTTCCAGAGAGTAGTAGACTTGGTAAGAGTACTACTAAATACATTTGTATATATTTTTTGAGACATTGGTATTTTTATACTCACGGCCAAGTCCTCCTAAGATAATGCTGGCCTTGTATCTTCTTATTAGAAAACATTTACTCCCATCAGTTCTTTTCAATTTGTACCATCTGGGGTATTGCAGGAATTTTTGGCATTGTCAAAATTTTTGGCTAATTAACTGTGGTGACAGATGAGAGTCATTGAAGCTTTGTACCTTCATCCGTTGTGCAGTTTATTTCATTTTCTCATTATGTGGGTTTATCATTCTTCTTACGTCCACGTGATAGCTTGCAGGGTCAAATGAACAATAAAACTGCAAAGCAGGATAGGTATTTTAATGAAGATTTACTTAGAGAGGTGTTCAATGCTGCCTACCGAGGATACAGTTTTTTAACCTCCTTTTCATATTGTCTCTTTTTATAAAACTACTACTTCACTGTGATGTAGAATAAATCCTAGAATAACTTTAGAGAAACACATGAAACTTCTCAACACTTCTCCCATGTGAAAAATCAAAGTATTTCAGTTTACTTGGGCCTGAAGCGTGGCATTGGTAATGTCTTCTGAGACTTGTAACATGCAGATTAAGCATCCACAATTCAATGGAGAGACTTAATCACACAAGGTGACTTTGCTAACTTTCCTGTGAAGGTTTCTAGGAGATACTTAGATCTTCACTGCATTTTTATATCTGCTTTTCCTTTTTACATTTCACTCTGACAACTAGATGGCACCAATATTAACCTCTTTACGGGTATCAAATAGAAAAGTGATCGGTTTGGAGTTTAGAAAGCCTGCATTTTATCAGGTTCTCTTATTGATTGACCGTGAGAACTTACACAAGTCACTAAGTTCTCTTACCTGTAAAAGGAGTTAATTACAGTGACCTATACCTTTTTTAGATTCAGAATTTTATGACTCTTGTTACATTTTTCGTTTTTCAAAGAGGAGTGATTGGTCCTAGAGTTTTTCCTTGAGGATTCTGTTTGCTTTGGTACTATCAGGAAGGAATCAAGGGCAAATTCATCGATGCCCCCATTGACCCCAGGGACTTGAAGCACATTGCATCCATGGGTTCAGATGAGTTAAGGCTGTGATGCCAAGCTGCTGAAGGACAACAGATCAAATCAGAACTTAGCAAAAATAAAAAGAAACAAAAGGAAGAGTAAAAGATCATAGAAAGGAGAAGTAAAGACTGGGCTACTCAGGGTCAACCTGGCCATCTATACAGTTACATCCCAAATGGATCTTGACTAAGCTATTTAATTGAAAATCCAACTTACAAAGAATTGTGACTTTTTTATCCCTTACACTAGGTATATTATTGCAGTATGAGAAAGTATATTGAAATTATTCTCAAATGTTGCTAACTAATTGTTTTTAGTGATTTACTACTAAACATTTTAACCATGAGCAAAATACAAGTATATCCTGATTCTTAGCGTCAAAATGTTTCGTATTATGCATTGGAGGGTGTCTTCAGCAAGCCTATCTAATGTTGCAATCTGTATGGTAAGCAATATAATTTTTCCACCATCATCGCTGAAATTTGCAAAGTATAGAAAGATCAAAATATACTTTGCAATTCTGGAGATTAAAAGTTCTTTTTTTTTAATGCATAGGAACTACAGTGGGAGTGGTTTGTGCCACAGACAGAGATGAACCGGACACGATGCACACACGCTTGAAGTACAGCATTGTGGAGCAGACGCCAAAGGCACCTGGGCTCTTCTCTGTGCATCCCCACACGGGTGTAATCACCACGGTCTCTCACTACCTGGACAGAGAGGTAACTTTCGCTTAGTAAAATATCACTCGAGGGCTCCATCTTCATGGCCCAATGTACTATAATTTGCTATCTTACGAATTTAAAACTTATTTTACATAAGGTATAAAACAAGAATTCCTGGCATTTTTCATCTTTTTTTTTTTACACTAGCTCCATTTCCTTATCCCATAAAGACAGCTCAATCAGTGCTTAGAAAGGGTGAAAAAATATTTCTTATGAAAATTATTATTATTACTGTTGAGCATTATTTCATCTCTTGCATGGTTGGATGGTTCCAGCCCAGAAAAGATTTTGATTCTTATGTAGAACAATAAGTTTTGCTCATTTCACAAGTGTATATCATACCTGATCTTTGTGTAGTTATAGATATATGTGCTTTTTATCAGAAAATGATTTGTTGCATTACAATTGATGAAGTATTAAAAATTGTAATGCTCTTTGGAAGATAGTAATAGCATATTGTTGTGTGTCTAGTAACTTGGGTTCTTTATGCATCATTTTATTTGGATTTTATAATTTTCTTCTTTCACCCTATATATGCTGTGCCCAGTTTGGAGAGGAGAAATGTAATAATCAAAAAGACTAATTGATTCACTCAAGTGAAATTATTTCACAGAATCTTCTAATATTTTGTTATTGTTTTTCTGCCCATTTTTCCAGTCCATATTTAACTCATAGCTCTACATTAACTGAGGCAGATGAGTCAGGTTTGTACACACAGAATAGCTTCACTGGAACCCTGCGTTGCTCGCCGCCAGTAAGAATAATATAAATAGAAAAGTCAGTATGACTGGAAAGGTATAAAAAAAAAGATTAATGGAATTTGACACCAAAGGAAAAAAGAAAGATGGAAGAATCTGCAAAAAAAGGAAATCAGAAGTAGTACAGGCTTTCATTTATCATTTTTAAATTTTAAATTAGATTATCTTCATAATAAAACACATAATAAAATAGCAAATGGGAAAGTTTGAAGGGGACAGTATGAAAGTCTTCATACCTTTGGAGAATGCACAGAAGATAGGGGATTCTAGTAAAAACAGATATTTCCTTCATTTGTAACAGATTAAAACGAAATCATTTAGTGTTATAAGACTTGCGTGGTACATTTTTGAGACCAAAGCCAGGCCTGTTTGCTTGGCGGAAAAAAACACCTAATGGAACCATCATGGAAGGTGGATGGAGAATAGCACAAAGTAAAGAACTCAGAGAAGAGATAGTAGTCAGTTCAGGTGAAGAAAAACACATGGTGTCAGTCTTGAACTCTATAGGGATGCTGGGAATGTGGATTTGCAATGTGAAAGGGAGACCTAATAATATGTAGACCGACCGAGGGGTGGGATCAGGGGAATCAGTGCATGGAAATAAACAACAACAAAACTGGCAAAAGAACTGAGGACTCCCAGTTGGGTATTTCTGGCCATGATCTCTCTGTTCAGTATATTTTCTCTTTCTTTCCTTATGTTGGTACCTCTAAGTTTCTTTCCTTACATTTCTATTAGATAACTTAAAGTTTAACATATGAAAAACAAAACTCTTGTTTTTATCCCTCCTTGGCAACCTATGTAGTATTTTTGTCTTCAGAAAACCCACTCCTTTTGCATTTCCTAGGTTGGCTGGCGATATCCCTGTCTGCCTATATGCCTAGGCCCCCTGAGTGTCACAGTCAGCCTTTCTTTGTCTCTTAACATGAACATAGAATCTATTAAGTCTTGTTGTGTTCCCACTCCCAAGTAATTTTTCTGTCATCTTCTCTCTTTAACCTCTTTGCTATTACCCCAGGTATGAGCCACCTGCAAGTTGTTGTTTCAGCTCACTCCAAATTATTCTCTACTTCTTTAAGAATATTCTTTCTAAAATCATATTTTTTTGTGCTTCCTCTGTGATGCCTATGATTTTATTCCAATTAGCTTTTAAGGCATAAATGTAAATTCTTAGTATATCTCTGTGATTTAACCTCCATCTGCCTTTTGAGCTCTGCCCTTCTCTGTCAGATTCTTGGAGTATCTGCAAATTGGGAAATCAAACAAAAGCATGTGTACACGCAAATAGAAGAGTGTGAAATTGAGGTTTCATTTATGAATCTAAGCAAGTGTCTAAGGTTAATTAAACATTTACTGTGTCTCCAGGTTGTAGATAAATATACATTGATAATGAAAGTCCAAGACATGGATGGTCAATTTTTTGGCTTGATGGGGACATCGACTTGTATTATAACAGTAAAAGATTCAAATGACAATGCACCCACATTTAGACAGAATGCTGTAAGTATACAGTATCAGAATTTATCCTTATCTGTTTTGATTCACTGTTTAATCTGGATTAATGAAATATTTATTGCAATTTAAAATCTATGTTTATATAATATACAAATCTCACTCTCTTTCTGAAGTAGCTGGGATTGAACCCAGGGCCTTGCCTTAGCCCTTTTTTTTCCCCCTTAAATTTTGAGACAAGGTCTTGTTAACTAGCCAAGTTGCCCAGGCTGGGCTCAAGCTTGCAATCTTCCTGCCTCAGTCTCCCAGAGTAGGAGGATCATAGATCTGGTCCACCAGTTCTGGCTAAAACTTTTTCATTTGTTCATAGTAGTGTTTCTCTTGTCAGTGTCTCTTTAAAGGTCACTACCCAGAGTCTTCACCTGTGGGAAAGTTGTTTGATTTAAAAGATAACAATGAATGAGCCAGACATGTTTGTGCATGCCTGTAATTTCAACACTCTGGAGGCAGAAAGATCACACAGTTCAAGCTCGCTGTGGACAACTTAGTGAGACCTTGCCTCAAAATACAAAATAAAAAAGGGGTGCAGTTCAATTTTCAATACCCTGGCTTCAATTCCTAGTTCCAAAAAAAAACTACATTTAAGGAAGCAGTACTATTTGTGATTCATCATTTTAAAATAATCTACGTGAAAACTGTAAAACCAAGTATTTTTGGAGTGAAAGAAACATTTTACTTTGTTTAGAAAAGTTTTCTTTATAAAGGCCATTATTAATGAGTTTCTTTCCATTAAGTATGAAGCATCAGTGGAGGAAAATACATATAACGTGGAAATCTTACGAATTCCTATAGAAGATAAGGATTTAATAAACACTGCCAATTGGAGGGCGAATTTTACCATTTTAAAGGGAAATGAAAATGGATACTTCAAAATTAGTACAGACCAAACAACTAACGAAGGTATTCTGTGTGTTGTGAAGGTAAGAATGAATCGTCCATAGTTTAGCACCTTCACATATTTTCATCATCTAATGATTTAACGAACTAATTTCAGATCATACACACTACACATTGAAAGAGAATGTAAAAACTATTGACTCTGTTCCCATCTAATGCCCAGCTGTGATTTTATGAGTTCCTATTCTTCTAGTGATGCTTGAACATTCTTTTTATCCCTACAGCATTTTTATTTGTAAGGATCCCGATATCTCCATCGGTACCTTATCTCATATGGGAAGTTCTGATTCTTAGGGGTTCTTGCTTCTGCTGTTTTACAGGTTATTCTCCTTATATTTTGTCTTTTTCCCTGATTCTACCTGTACTGCTTATTTAGAATAGATACAGTTCTTTTGAAATCCTGTCCATTTGAGATTACATTTGCTAGGATGTATTAACCATTCCCTTTAATCCTTGCATGATACAGATGAGGGCTCCATACTTTGCTTGTCCTCTCCAGCATATGTGCTTGGTTATATCGGTTCCTTCTAAAGATAATTTTGAGGATGAAACAGTATTACGTCAGACAGCAGTGAATAAACTTATTCTTTGTTCTGTATGCTAAATATTTGGTTGCATTGTTACATTCTAGGATTCAGGCTATAAGGGAAGGGTGGGATTTGAGGAGGACATTTGATTTTATATTTCTAAGCCAGAACAAAAAATAATATCATCATGTGGGCATACATAGTGGTTATTCATGGAATACAAGAGAATTATCTGTCAGTAATAACATAGTGGCATCTTTGGTACATTGGCCTATTTGTGATTTTTCCTTCTGTAAAAGTTTTCAGAGATTAAATACTAATAGAATATTTTCACATTCTATTCAGGTGTTCATAGTCAAATATAGGATCTCTGTATCAAACGTCTATCTACTTCAGTATTTTTAATATGACCTGCTTGAATTGTACATTAAATACTAGCTACTGGAGGAGAAAAGAAGAGGAGGAGGAGGAGGAGGTGGGGGAGAGGGGGAAGTGAAAGGAGAGGGGAGGGGAGAGCTTTATTACTGAGAGCGGAGGAAAGGGAATAGTACTGATTATAGTCTCTCTTTATTGGTCCTCTCTCCATTCCAGCTCTCCAGAAAATCAAGCCCCAGATGACCTCAGTGTAGTTGATATTTAGGAGAGGAGATCCAGGAAACCAGAGTAAAGATGGGGAAGTAAGACCAAGAAGGATGAAAAGCCAACCGTGTGTGACATATTGGTTGGCCAGTCACTGCAGGGGCCGTGTAGCATTCTCTCTTCAGAGATAGGCACCTGGAGTGTTTATCTGTCAATTTCCATTCTTGATACCCATGCTGCATTGCTCTGACACTCCTGCACTTCTGAACTGGCAATGCCTGCTGTCCATCAAAGGACCTTTGTAGCTTCAGAGAAAACCCTGAACCTGAAGAGCTGAATCTTTGGTTAACAGTTAGCACATGCTTTCCTGCTTTCTGTCTGGTTTAGTGTAACTGATTTTATTTGTGAAAGATACAAAAACACAAATTTTTTCTCTTGAGAAAGCTTACACGCATTTATTTTCATTATTTTAAAACATTGTATAGTTTCAGTTATATGTAAAATTTTGAGGCTGAAATTGTAGCTCAATCATAGGGAGCTTACCTAGTACCACATCATGCAGGCACACACACACACACACACACACACACGCACGCACACACGCACACACGCACAGCCCCTCCTGTTTTGTGGTGCTAGGTATCAAACCCTCTGCCTCACTCATGCCAGGTGAGAGCTCCACCACTGAGCTATAATTACAGCCATAGTTGTCACATCTCCTTAGGATAAAGTGTTATTATCCCCAATTCATAATGATCTCAATAACAACAACAGCAATCATCATCATAATAATACGACCTAACACTGATGAACGTATACCAGTTATCCAGAATAAAGCATGTTACTGCATTATCCACCCTTGAATACAAACCTAACCTGTGGCCATAGTCAGTTGTCTTTTCCTTACATCATCCCATGCCCCATTGATCCCAGACAATATCTCACAGTGTTTATTTGCTGTCTCTTATCATAGAATTCAATTATACTTTCACGTTCATCTTGGGATATTAAATCAACATGAATGTTAATGGGGCCTGACATGGCGGCCCAGGTGTATAATTTCAGAAAGCTAGTGAGACACTGTGTCTAAATAAAATAAGAGAGTTGGGGATGTAGCTCAGTTTAAAGGCTCTGGTGTAATCCCAAGTACCACAAAACAACAACAAAAAACAGTAATGCAAACATTTGTTATTTAGTGAATGCCAGATACCATGACAAGTGCTTAACATCTGTCTCACTTGATTGTTTCAAATGTCAGTAGATTATTGTTTAATTTAATAATATTTATTTTTAATTTAAAGTTTGCATTAGCCACCTGTTAATGGTTTAGTTCTAGGATGTGCCTCCAAACTCTCATGCATTCACAGGCAGGATTTTTGGATTGGAACACAGGGGTGGTTGCTATGGTTGACTTGCTGTTAGGCTACTGGTTGGAAGGGGTGAGTCACTGGGGGTGTGATTTGGAAAGTTACATCTCTCTCCCTGGCTCCTCCCTTCTCTGCTCTGCTTCCTGACCACTGATGTGAGCACTCTTTCTCTGCCCCACCCTCTGCACCATGCCATTTCTGCCTTGGAATTGGCAACCATCAACTGAAAACATGAGCCCAGACAAATCTCTCCTTTATATTGTGGATGTCAGGTATTTGTCCTGGTGAGGAGAAAGTAGCTGCCCATTCAGAGAAGTCGAAGTTCAAAGCTATGTAGTAAAATGTCCCACTTTCACCCTGATATTTAAAACACTCAGTTCTTCTGGGAAGAATCAATAAATGTTATCATTTTCTCATTTCCAAGGAATTTCATGTATATAAAAATGTGCTTAGGTAGTTTTTACCATGTTTATTTTTTTGAACAATTATACTGTCTTCATTTAACATATCTCTTGAGATTATTGCATTTACATCTGCAATATTTTACAGTATGGATGTATTATTTTTTTAACCTGTGCATGTTTTTGGAAATTTAGACTCTATTATTAGTTAATCTAGAGTGTTATATCTCACTCAACAGCTCCTTCCTTCCTTCCCGTTTTCTTTCTCCTCTTCT
>PVLA01015798.1:0-23517 GCA_004027455.1 Hydrochoerus hydrochaeris
TATTCAAGGGATGTAGAATTAGCTGGGTGAACAAGGTCCTGGACACAGCATGGAGGGAAGCTGGGGTGGGCTTATCAAGCGTTTGTTGGATTCAGATGAACAGTGCAGCTCCAGCTGTCATACCGCTCAAAAGTTCATGCTGCAGTACAATTGGGAAATTATCTAGTAATTTAAATTAATGACTCTTAAAATTAGCAGAACTTTTCATATAAAACACTAACCTAATTTCAAGTATGCATTTTTATTCTCTGAATGAAGTGATGAGTTTATTACCTAAGTCAATTTTCAGGGAAAATACTGTCATTTTAGAATGTAGCTTCAAAATTTGTACTTACATTCCTAATTTTAAAAAATTGCTTTATGAGTCTTTGAAAAATATTCAGTTTTTCTTCTACCACTTTTATGAGGCATTTAAAAATATATTTGGAAAAGTAATATCTTTAATTGTTCATTTTAAAAATTACAAATTTGTTAGTATTTAGTGAGGTTCTTTCTTTAAAAAATCTTCCCGTACACAGAACTTACCTTCATCCCTCCAAAACAAGTGTTCTACTTTGTCATATGGGCTTTTCTATGTCCATTATTAACTTCCCAAATTTATACTTAATGATTTCAGCATTTAGACATGTGCTCTACCAGTTAGAAAGTCTAATTTCAGAGCACATTGAAAGTTAGACTGCAATGATATTAAAAATAAAGAAAATAAAGGGATGACAATAGGTACTTCCTCTGTCTTTCTACTGGAGTCTAAGAACACACTGTGTAAGATTTTTATGAGTAGAAAAATGGTTCATGTTCCTCTGTATTTTGTCAAATCATCTTCAGTGTAAAAACAGTTTGTATTCTCATTGGCAATATATATGTCAATTGAGGAAAATATTTAGAACAAAACATTTTCACTTTCTTTGATCTCATATTCATTTTTCATTGAGTGTCACATTCCTTTAATTAACACTGGTTATTAAAGCACTTATTGGCAACAGATAAATATGAAATGGAACTTTGTTTACAGTAGCTTATAAAGATTATAGTGACAAATGAAAATGAAAACTGTTTCACAAGAGCACAAGACCCTTAAATCATTGCTAAACTAAGCAGAAAAATCTTCTCATTCACAGTTGGAATGTCCCTGTTTGTGACAAAGTGCCATTAGGGCTTCCTGTTTCAGTACTTTGGAATAGCACTGACCTTCTCTTGATATTGCTCAAAATGCACTTAAACATCTTGACATAGTGAGCACCAGTGAAGAGTCAAGCCCCAAGCATTTGTTTCTCCTTGTAATAAAAACAACAGAATTTTCATAATTTGGGGGAGAGGGGGTGTGGCAAAAACTGTTCTTCTACAGAAATAGTCTTCAAATTGTGTTTCACATTTTTCTGGAGGGGACAAAACACGTTTTGCAAATGCTGTGTGCTCAGGACCATCTTGTTGCCCACTGCCTTCCCATTGGGATTCATCTCTCTCACTTCTCTCCTCTATTCTCTTTTTATTTTTTAAATTTTAATACTATCAAGCAGGGGAGTTCAGTAGCCAATACATCAACACTCCTACCTGATTCCCATATGTATGCTGAATTTCACACTCAGGACAATTTTCTTTTTGACCTTTATTAATAATAACAATTTTGGAGAGTGATGTGACACCAATACATTGGTTTCAGTAATAAAAAAAACCCAGGGGTGTCCTTTTTTGTATCTAAGGTATGGGATAATGTGCTAGACATAAGTCATCTCATCCCTGAGCTGTAATATGTAGATTGTGCTCATCCTACAAGTGAGGAAGTACATGTGTCCTCCTTGCCATTTTTTTCATCCTACAATCAGGCCATGCCCAACTCTGGAGGCACCCAAACATCGCAGGAATCTGTAGAGGCTTCTTTTTCTCCCACTGATTCCACTTTTCTCCTATCACTGTCTCAAGTGTATGGACCTGAGCATCCTTCCCTGTTATGGTCCATTTTATGATAACTATTACAAGTATGTTTCAATGAATCATTTCTGGATTATGATATTTATAAGAATACAGACTTCATTATATTTCTCCTGAGTGTACCCCAGGATTCACTGTGAGCCATGAAGTTTCCAAAAGTGACTGTTCCAAAAGAGTGCAGAAATTTCTCTTTGGTCTTTTTTCCGCCTTTTGTGGTTAATTTTTCCCTATTCTGCCCACTAGACTTTTTCTACATCATTCCTGGCATGGCCTTTCGAGTTTCTTGTGATTTATTCACATATTTAGTAATCTCTAGTCTGAGAACAACTCTTTTCCTACACTGTGTACTTCCTGCGCTATGTTTCCTAGGAGCCTTTACAAGCAGCATTGTCACTCCTAAGAGCTATATTATCAGAAGAGTCCCCTAGTTCATCCTGCTGATGGAGAGATTTGCTGTTCTGTCCATTGAGCTCTTCAGTCGTGCAGCGCATGGCAGGTATCAGTTGGTTGAGGTATGAATGCAAGGGAAGGAGTATATCTTGTTTATATGACATGTTCATATTCTCCAGAATGTATTTCCTTGTTGGATAATATCTTAATACAGAATCAGCTATATATCTTTCCCCTTTACATCATTCCCACTCACACACAGTACAAAGATATTTTAAGTATGTTTTTCAATAGTATAGATTCGTGGGAGCCATACATTTTAGAGACAGATGATCGACCATAGTTTTTGTCTTCTTTCTGAGTGTTCCACGAGGTAATATGGTTGTGTGATCATGATTTCCTTAAATCAAGTCGTTTTCCTAAATTAGTGCTTAGGATAAAGCAGACCAATTTCTTTGCTCCAAAGTAGTTTTTCCAGATTCAGTTAATGACCCTCTGATATCATGGCACTATGAGTTTTATGTAAGCCTGTCACATTTGCATGCATCTCTCCAGACTTAGTCATTTATCTTTGAAGAAGTAGTCCAGTAAATAATGCTGAAAATAATATAGTTCTATCCTCTCAGTTGGTAATATATTTTAATGATATCTGTAATTTGAAAATGTTGTATATTGTTTAAGATTAAGTTTTCAAAATAAAACTATAGCGTCAATTTAGAGAAATCACATGAAAAAACAAATTCATAATTCACTTTGTGTCATCTAATCTTTTAACCTACTAACTTATATTATTGTTGTACACTAATGGCATGTCTCTAAATAGTATCAGGTTATATTTTACAATATACAGTAAGATTTTTAAGCAAATATTATTTATATGTACATGAAATACAAGACCAATTAGGCATCTATATTTCATGACACTGTGTGATCCACAAACCTCAGACACTGATATATAATGTCATTAAAATGGTGGGGTTTCCTTTTCTGCACACATGTGAAGAAATCTTCATTTAGTGAATAAGACAATGCAGGTATAAGGGAAAATGGAACAGTAGATTTTGAAAATTAAAGTGAGTCAAAATATACTTTTTTCTCATGGCAGTTTCACTGCAGAGGTGGAGTGGCAGCCCACCAGGGAGACCCATACTGCAGTGATGATCAGAAAGTGAAGGGAAAGGACAAAGCCCTGAAAGCTGCTGGAGAGTGAAGTGGTGCTGCCTTCATAAGTTGGAAAGCACACATGGGGATGAATCTGTGTATTTTGAGAAGAAATAGTGTTGGTTGAGAGTGATTTAAAAGGAGCTAATATTTCTGATAAAGAATTTTCCATGCTTTTCTGCATAGATATATACGCTATGGTTCTTCTCCATGAAGATGAATAAAAATGGCAGATTTTCGAGTTTTATTGATATACAGCACATGTTTTTCTCTGAAATCATCATTGGAGTCATGGCCAATACTTTTTTGCTTCCCTTTCATGTCCTCAGATATCTTCTGAAGCACAGGCCAAAGCCCACTGATCTGACCATTGGTCACTTGAGCCTTATCCATATACTGATGCTCCTAATTGCAGTTTTCATAGCTACAGGTATATTTGGGTTTCAGGTCTTGGGGGATGACACCACATGTAAATGTGTTATCTATTTGCACAGCTTGATGAGAGGCCTCTTCATCTGTACAACCTGCCTGCTAAGTGTCCTCCAGGCCATCACCCTCAGCCCCAGAACCTCATGTTTGACAAAGTTCAGACAGAAATCTTTGTTGCTTTCTCTTTTTATGGGTCTTCAATATGCTCATCAATGGTCGTTTCATAATCTGCACTGTTGCCACTCCCAATGTGACCTCACACAGTCTTATCCTGGTCACTCAGTCCTGCTCTCTTCTGCCCATTAGTTCCTTTCTCAAGTACATGTCTTTGTCAATGATGATTTTCCAGCTTGTGTTGTTTATAGGGCTCATGGTGCTCTCCAGTGTGTACATGGTGATTCTCTTGTGCAAGCATAAAAGACAATCCCAGCATCTTCACTGCACCAAGCTGTCTCCAAAAGCATCCCCAGAATTTTACCAACAAAATGAGGACTGGCTGAATCTGTAACTTCTCACACATCAAAATGCAATTATTTCACAACTCTACCCTTTTCCCTAGTTCTTACAATCTGCTCAAACAAAGCTGAATTTCCATTGATGTTGAGTGATACTAAAAAGATTTTTCAGGAGCTGAAAGTGACAAAAACCACCCACATATCTGAATACGCAATTCCCCAAACTCACTAATCAAAATAGACACAAACTAAAGCTGAAATATAGTTGAGTAGCTTGAAGAGTTACTCAATTTGCCCATTGTGATAGTACAGGATTTTAGGATCCTCTTTGTTCCTCATTTAGTGACTACAAAGGCAAAACAATAAATATGTGGTATGGCTAATGATGGGGAGGCAATACACAACAACTTTAGAGTCAGCTGAATATTATCTCTATACCGCTTATTACAACCTCAGGTAATCTGTGAAATGTGAATAATAATACTTTATTTTTGAAATTACTGTAAAGATCAAAAGAGATAAAATATAGAAAGGAATAGCAAATTGTGGCAATAGTGAGCACTTAGATAATAACCATTATTAGATTTTATATATATATATCTTTTTGTACTGGGGATTCAACTCATGACCTTGTGCTTGTGAGGTAGGCACTTAGGCTGCTGAGCTAAATCCCCGGCATTTAATATGCTACTATTAATACTATCATTACTCTAACAATAATAAACTTCCATTTTTTAACACATATTTAAACATATCAATCAGAATATTTTTCAAAGATCAAATTCTTTTACTCTAAGTTATTACAGGTTCCCACTACTTGCTATAGTTAGATACCTTGACCTCAACTTCCTCTAGAACATTTTCTCCCAAGGTACATGCAAAAAAGGCTGCCAATATATACATTCACTCTGTTCCTGCAACCCCTATGATTCCTATGTTAAAGTTTTCTCTAGTCTTCTCAGAGTTCCTCTTCTGAGGGCATTGAGAACTAAAGCCATTTCCCATTTCTCCGAGCTATCAGTCAGAACACTAGTATCTTGTAGTCCACATGACTCAACTGCTAATTTTTTCTTTTGCTTCTAATTCAAGACCTTGGTTCTAAACTGAGCATTATTACCTATGAAGACTGCAAGGCATCTAAAGACTAACTATGGCACATTCTTTTTTCCCCTATTAAACATCAATTCCTCATAAATTGAGCAATGTATGTTTCAACAGTTTTGGAGACACCAAGGCAACCTGTTCCATGATGATATTATCACTGATTAGAAAGTTTTTCCTTATACTGAAGCAAAACCTTCTCCCTTAAAATTAATTTCCTGTACCTACTGCCCTTAGAGAAAGAGAATGTTCTACAGAGCTTCCAGATTCTAAAGAAATTGAGAAAGTTAACTATTTTTATGGTAGCCTATTCAACATGAAGTTATGCATTTCCAGCTCAAACAGCATAATTTTAAATTCTCTCCCTCATGGTCATGCCTCTCTGGACTGGTTGTGGACTTGTCAAAGTGATCTAACAAACAACTGATAAAGTACTTTCTTTGCCAATATTCAGGCTGCCAAGTAATCACACTATAAATGATCCTTTTGCTCATTTTTTTCCATTATTATTTAAAATTAAGCTAGCAGCCCAGAAAAAGTGACTTTCAACCTAAGTTATGGTCTCAAGGGAATGGTACTGCAAAAAGAGTTTTGTTCTGTTTTTTTTTAATGTAGCCAACTACTAGAACAGAAGTGAGTAAGATCATCTAGCTTGACACTCTTGTGTCTTTCCTATGAAGCCATACACACATATTGCAGAAGGATTCAACAATGGGAAAGTCAGCTATAAAAGTGTTTCCTCATGTCCTATCAAAGTAGATCCATTTAAAAGAAAGCAGTAATTGTCAAAGAAAATGCTCTAAATCTTGCCATAAGCAGGTACCTTAAAGTACAATCAAACATCACGCTCTCAATACTGGACCAAAATAAACAACAGAAAAAGAAGTGAAATATTTCACCTAGCTTTGAAGGAACAATCACCTAGGAACACACACACACACACACACACACACACACACACACCCCAGATCTGGCCAGGGCAGCAGTGCCCGCCTGTCAGGACAATAGCTAGGTGTAGAACCTTAACTCCTCAGAAGCTGCATTCGGTGGCAAAAGTGTCCTCAGATGACCACTGACTCCTAGGCAGCCAGATAAGACAGAGTGCAGCAGGAACAGGGACTAGGTCTTTCGTGCTCTTGGAACTAAGAAGTAGATCAGGTGCTCCACCTTCTACTTCTGGTGCACAATGGCAGTTGGCTAGGCTTACTCAGAGCGCAGACAATCTCTGGAACCTGTAGATATGGGGTGGGGTGGGAGTGTCGAACCTCAGAAATGATAAAATTTTCCCTGAAGGACAGCAAGGAGGTCTAATAAGATGAAGAGAAAGACGTTAGAATTCTCACGGACTTGAAGGAAGATGCAGCTCCAAGTGCCCCCTTCTCTCCAGCCCTTCAGAAAGAGGCGTGGCAACAGCACAGCAGGTGTCCTGGGTCCTCATTTGGCTACCAGGGACCCCCACCGCCAGCCTCTAACAGGCTCCCCCTCCCTGTCGCCCGCCCCACTCCACCTCTCAGGTAGGAATTCCTGTTCCCAGCCCAGCTCCTCCGCTTTCTCCTGGGCTCCAGAAGCCGCTCTCCACTTCCCTCCGGTCCCAAACTGAAGGCTCTCCGCCGCCAGTCCAGACCTCCAAGGTCCTCATTTTGACACCCGGGACTCCCTAGTCCGCTCCCCAGGTCCCCGCGGCCCCGCACGCCCCTCTCGGCTCCCCGGCTGGGCCTGGTGCCTGCCCTCAAGGGCAAGTTCGCCCTCTGCCTCCTCCACCTCGAGTCTCCCCACAACCAGCACCCTTGCTCTCTACCTCAGACTATACAGAACTCGGTGACGAGCCAGGTCACGGCGTAATTCTTCTCGCACTAGTCCAGCGTGGAGGTCAGGGGACCCCTCAGTAACTCGCCCGGTCCAAGGCCGTAGCCATCGCGCCTTCTCGGTGTCCACCGCCTGCCCAGAGCTGAGCTCCCCGCACTCTGCTTGGTATCTTCAAGGTCGATTTGTTCCCAACGCCTCACAGGCTCACTGCGCCCCGCCCTCCTCCCCAGAGGGGCGGGGCCCGGCCGGCTGCCAACTGCAAAGCTGCCCCGCGGAGGCCCCGCCCACCGAGCTGCCTGGCTGCAGGGATAGGTGCAGGAGAGGGCCTGCCCTGGGCTGCCTCCAACGGCAGGGCGGGGCGGGGAGGGGCAGGGAAGGGCAGGGCGGGGTTGGGCAGACTGCTGATCAGGGAAGGAGGTTAGAGTGTGGGGTGATTCCCAGTATCCTGGAGGATCTTTTCTGTCTGCATGTGTCTGAGCTTCTGTCTGTGTGTAGGAGGCTGGATTTAATTGGGGCGTGATATATAAAACCCCTCCCTGTCAATCCCCTGCTTTATTAAATCTGTGCCATCGAAATACAGGCCTCAAATATGGAGTTCACAAACAGCATTCCCACCTAACCCTCTGTAATTGTCTGGTAAGGGTATACAATGTGTCCAGTGAGAAAGGAAAAGGGCAATAACTCAGGACGGAAAGAGAAAAAAGTGCTGAGAGTCTAAAAAAATGTGCCAGGTAAAACAGAGTAAAGTAGGCTTTGGTTCCAAATAGCAGAGGTTTGTGCCTTCTCTCTGTAATTGTACCCTATTCTCCAAGCAACCAACAGCCTCCCGCACTTCTAGCTTCAAGACTGCAAGCAACCACAGATTGACCAGAGTGGGTTGTGAAAATGTAGATCCAGCCGGGGTTACCTTTCTGTATTCAGCTCCATCAAACCTCTCCCTTACGTGAGAATGCACTGGGGCACTGCCCTTATTCCCTGCCTTTATGCCCAAATACAGTACAGCTGAGACAGCTTTCCTCTCTGCTCCATTTAATTACTCACCACTTGCCCTCCCTGCCCTATATCCACATTGTTTGTAGAGAAGGTCACGGCTTCTCTGCACAGTGATCCTAGCCAACAATAGATGTAAAACTTCTACTTGCATGATGCAAAACCTACGAATAGAGACAATGCACTTTCACAGAAACAGTAGCATATCTGAAACTTTTTTGTGCAAACTTTTGAGCTCCTGCTGTGTACTGGGCTATGGAGTGCTGGATGCTAGAAATTTAGGAAGCATCTAAGATGGCAGCCTACAAAGAGCTAATTCAAAGCCACTGAGATGTGGGAAGTCTTCTATTTCTAAGCATTTTATTTGCATTTTTTAGTTTTTATATATAATAATCATAAATATGCAATTTGTAAGTGAATATTTACACACAACATGAATATTCAGAAATACATGCTCAAAAGTGATTTGCTCATGAAGTGGATAATCAAAACAGTAGATAGACATCAATAATACAGTGAGATAATATTTTCCTAGGAATAAATAGGTGTTGTAGGACCCCTATAAGCAAAGAATCCCTGAGTAGCTAAGTGATTCAAGCCAGGAGACGAGGCCATGGTTGAGGCAATGTCCTGCAAGTGTTTATCAGTGGAGGGAGGAGGACCACACAAACTACCACTCACAAAGAAGGCAGAATTTAGAAGAGAGAAGTTCTCTCACCTAAGAGAAAAGGTACACTGCAGAACAGTCACTCAGAAAATGAGATGAATTGCACAGTTCCTTCAGCAATATTCACCCTCCTTTCTTTTCTTTTTCTAAAAACCTTTCACCCACGGAATATAAAAGCAATGCATGGAAATGTAAGGGACTTGGGATGGCCAAAACTACCTTGAAAAAAATCTTTTTGTTTCCTATTTGACCATTTATGTCACTTTTCTTGTGGCTGGCACAAACTAGCCTCTTATCTTTAACTTAAAGGAGAGAGGTTTATTTTGACTCATGCTTTCATTCTGTGGTCAGCTGGTTTCAAGGGAGCAATGGCATGGCAGAGGGGCATAGCAGGGGAAAGTTGCTCACTTCATGGTGGCCAAGAAGCATGGAGAAAAAGCAGGAACTAGAGAGGAGCTACACCCTTCCAGGTCACTCCCCAATGACTTACCTCTTCTGACCAGACCCCACATCCTAACAAATCATTTTCCAAACAGGAAGCCTTGGGGACCATTTTATACCTGAGCTGTAACACCCTTCCATTTATAATTAAGTTAATTTTTGACAAGAATGCCAAGACTATTCAGGAGGGAAAGAATAGTGATTTTGACAAATGGTGCTCAGACAATTGGATATTCCCATGCAAAAGAAGAGACACTGTCACAATAAACAAAATTCAACTCAAAATAGATCATAGACCTAAGTATAAAGCCAAAACTATAAAATTTTCTGAAGTTTATGTAAAAGTTATTTGTAATCTTGTGTTAGGCAATTTTTTTTGATAACACACCAAAAAGACAAGAAAAAAAATAAATTAGACTTCAAGCAGCCCCTTATCCCTATCATTAATTGTCACCCTGGAAGAATGCATAATATAACCCTAACCTTAACACTAATGCTAACTCTAATACTGGTGTTAATGTAATCTTAACCTAGCCTAATGATAAACCTGGAGAAACCCAAATGCTAGACCTATCTCTAACCCTAAAACTAACCCCACTATAATTCTAGCCCTAGCCATAGCTGTAACTCAGACTCTAAAAGCCAACCTTAACACTAACTCTGGTGGAACACTAACACTAAAAACACTAAAACTAATAATTCTAACACTAACACCAACATTAACACTAATCATAACCATGGCAAACATGAGCCTCAGTGCTACCCATACACCTAACGCCAAATCTAAACTAAACTTAATTCTAAGCTAACCTTAACTCTAATTTTGGTGGAACCCTAGCCCTAGTCCTGATTATAATCTAAGTCAAATGGTAAACACAAACTATAATTATAATCTTGTTGGAAGCATAATAATAAAGTTACTAACCTTAACCAAATCTTACTGGAACTACAGCTGTAGGCTGGTTGAGCCTTATTTTAGCCCTAACCACAGCCACAAATAAAACTCTCACTTTAACCCTGGTGAAATTATAACCTTAGCCAGGCTATAGCACTATAACTAGCCTTAAATTTAACACTAAAAATAATTCAAACTCTGGTGAAACCTGTGTCATGGAACTAGGTCTTAATCATATATATAACCCCAAAACTTTGTGGGCTCTTAACACAAACACTAACAGTATTCCTAACTGTAATCCTAACCTTGGTGGAATCACAATGCTAACACTGATTATATACCTAACATTGACCCAAAACCTATTTATGCTTGTCCTATATGAAGATGAAGACCTCAACTCCTTGTGAAGCAGTAAAGCATATGGGGATTATGTGTCTCTCAGGGAGAAATCAGGCATAACACTGATTCAATGCAAGTCTTTGGCTCAACCCTAGTCTCAGTCTAAGCCCTAAACCTAACGATAACTTTAACCTTAACCTAAGCCTAGCACTAACCTTAACCCTATTCTCTGGTGGAACCCTAGTCCTAGTCCAACATAGCCCCAACCTAGCCCTAGCTATCATTCTAACCCTAACACTAAACCCTAAACCTAAACACAAATCTAACCATTAGAATCAACTGGGATCTAACTTGGAAGTTAATACTTTGCTTTGGCTCTCATCTATAATTAGCAGTTCTGTGATGCTGAATTTCTTTTTTTAAAAAATTTTATTTAAAGGGGGGGGGAAGTAAAAAAGAAAAAAAGGTAGAAACAATACAGAATTTAAAAAAAAACAGTAAGAAATCACTTTTTGATACATTACATATTGTTTTCTTGGATATAGTTGTTCAAGTTACAAAATTAAAACATACAAAGTGGACATTCAAACAGTGAGGCTGCAAACAGTTCTTTTCACCAATCCAACAAAAACTTAGTAACATGGTTATCAATCCTACACACTTAAATATACATACAGTTATCTCTTTTAGAGCACTTTCTTTTCTTCCTCTTGCCTTTAAAAAATTATTTTTTATTTAAAGAAAAAATTTTGAAACAGAAAGAGGGTAGAAAAAATACAAAATCTCAAAAACAAAACAAAAACAACAATAAAATAGTAACCAGTAAATCACTAGTTGATAATTACATACTTTCCTCTTAGATGCAGTTGTTCAAGTTACAAAAGTAAAGTCCACAAAGTGGACATCCAAACAGTGAGATTGCAGTCAGTTTTGCTCATCCATCCAACTAAAACTTTAGCAACATGGTTATTAATTCCACACACTTAAACATACATGCAGTTATATCCTTTGGAATACTCTTTTCCTTTTTTTTCTTTACAATACTATAATCCATTCTCATAAACTACTTAGAAGTTCTACACATGTATATGTCTCTACACATATACTTAGCCTTTCTGTATTAGAGGTAGAAACAAATCAAAACAAGTCAGCAATACAAATTCCTAGAGAAACACGAAATGAAAAGAACATACAAAAACACAACACTAGGTGATCTACGGTAGTCACTATGATGTCTCTTGTTATTTTCAATAAAATTGTCTATATCATCAAATATAATATAAACTTAGCATTGCTTTACACTATTAATAAAATCTAATCATTGGAGACATTATAGGACTTCAGAGGCAGTTAGCAATCAAACCAGAGTTGGTATCCTATTGAATCCTGTCATCTTCAGAGTAGTTGCCCCTACTCTCAGACTCAACACTCTCAAGCATACCAGATTCAAATAAAATCAGTCAAGATAAAGCAGTAATATAACCAATCTTCTCTGTCTTATCTCTGTCATGCTATTTTTCTGTTGTTATTTGTTTACTTTTCTCCTTCATTCCACTGTCTGCCCCTTTCTTTGAGGCCTTTCTGCCATTATTCCTGGAACCCTGGTGATTTTCTTCTCTCTCTCTAGAATGTCCTTCAGTATTCTTTGCACGCTTGGATTGGTGGTCACAAACTCTCCCAGTTCCTCTTTGTCATGGAAATATCTTGTCTCTCCATTAATTTTGAGAGACAGTTTTGCAGGGTACATCATTCTGGGTTGGAGGTTATTTTCTTTCAGGACTTGGAAGACTTCACTCCAAGCTCTTCTTGATTTGATGGTTTGTACTGAGAAGTCCGCTGTGATTTTGATGAGTTTTCCTTTATAGGAAATCTGTTTCTTTTCTCCAACCACTTTTAATATTCTGTTCTTGTGATGGATTTCTGGGATCCTGATTATTATATGTCTGGGTGTAGATCTGTTTTGGTTGTAGCTGTCTGGAGTTCTATATGCTTCATTTATCTGAACTTCACTTCCATTACCTATGTTTGGGAAGATTTCCTTAATTATTTCTGTGAATAGACTTTTTATTTCATTTGTATTTGTTGCTGCATCTTCATTCACATATTTTATTCTTAGGTTATAAATCCTCTTGTCATCTTGTAGCCTTTGTATCATTGCTTTCTGGTTCCTTGTTATTTTTAAGAGATCCTTCCTTTCATGGTCATACTTTGCAAATCTGTCTTCAAGTTTTGAAAGTTTGTCTTTAGTTTCTGTTAAAAGGTTTTTCCAGGTTTCAATGGAGTTTTTAATTTCTTGATATTCTCTTTGGATCTGTTTCATATGTTCTAGATTTTGTTTATATTCTTCATCAAAGGCTTCTCTCCTTTCTCTGGGTTCCATTATTCTTTCATTTGTGTCTACTTGAGGATTACCCAGGACTCCTTTTATTAGTCTTCTTATATCTTGCTTCACCTGAGTTAGAATTTCAGATTTAAATTCCATGATGAGGTCATGGATGCATTTCTTTATTTCCGATGAGGCTGTCTCTGACACTACAGGTTTGCTGCTCTCAACCTCCTCTGCATTTATCTCTGTTGGACTCACTTTACCTGTTTCCACAGTTGGGGATCTTTTGCTCTTTCTCAGTCTTCTCATGTTTTTTGCCCCCTTCAGACAGGTGGGTGGTGGAGGTCTCTGGGCCTTTCATATTGCTTACAGTTTTTTCTGCAGCACACTTGCTAGGGAAGGACAGCCCCCGAGTATGCTGCAGATCTGAGAGTTGCACAATGAGAGCCAGCCCCTCCCCCTATGCCAGTCAATCAGTTTATGCTTCAACATGTTTGTGTGTTCCCTGGGGATTCCACTGGCCCAGAAAAGCCTCGTCCCTGGCTATTGGGTTTCAACCAGGGGCCTGGCCTTGCCCGAGCAGATCCCATCAATCTGCGTTGGACTAGGAATCATCAGCTGATGCTGCCTTGGGTTTTGATTCAAACCACCCCTGCCCAACTCCAAAATGTCACCAAGCCAGTCCTCCTAGTTTGAGGATTCTAGTTCCCATCACTCACCAAAGTTTGCACAGCTTGACTGGCTGTTTCCACTCCCTGTCTCAGTGCCTCCTCCAGCCGAGGGTCTGGATCTCACCAACTCCTGCTCTCAGCAGGGCCACGATCTCAGCTCGATCGTGAGTCACCTGACTTTAAAATGTGCCATGCAGCAATCAGGGCTTGCCCATCTCTAGCCCTTTGTCCATGCTTCTTTTGCTTCTTTCTTTTTTCTTTTTCTTTTTCCTCAGTTTCTTCCTGGGTCATGAGAATTCCTCTCCTTTTGTCTGGATTTCTCCATGTTGCCAGATACCAGTGTCTGAGTTGTTTTTATTTTCTTTTTCCTCAGAGAGGCTCTCTTATCGTGCTGCCACTCAGTTGGCCATCTTGCAATCTCTGATGCTGAATGTCTTGATCAAAATAATGGACACATCAGCTCAAAAGACATCAGAACAGACTTGGAGAGGCAACGAATCATTCTCTCTCACTATCTTATCAAACTTCACAAGGCCTTTCCTTCCTATCCACAATCAACACATTGCCTTGCTTCCTGTCCATGAGGAAAACAGAAATTTGGAAATGACTCTGTATCAACCTTTATCTACCATATCTCCCACCTTACCATCTGCCTGCTCCCTGTCCCTTGTCTTGTCACATTCCAGCCCAGAAAGAAGCCCCAGGCTCTATATCACAGTATTTTCTCTTTCTCCTGAGTCCTCTCCAGCAAGCATGCAAAAATGACCTGGTATTTTTCACCTCATAAAAAACAAAAACAAAAACAAAAAGTCAGCAGGGTATGATATGGTGCTTACCAGTAAACTTATGAAGGCTGAGACAAGAAAACTACAAGTTTGAGTCCTGCTTGGGCAACAGCAAAGGCTGTGGTGTCACTCAGTAGTAAAGCCCTTGCCTAGCATGTACAATGTCCACATTTGATCCCTAGCATAAAGAAAGAAGAAGAGAAGGAGGAGGAGAAGGAAGAACAGCAATTGACTGAAGAAACACTGAATGAAAAGAAAATAAATCCATTACCTGGTAGTGATAGTACTCTAAGAAAAGGTAAACCAAATAAATATAAACAGTAAAGAAAATGATGATGCCACACCTTTTAATTCTGAAATGTGGTAGTTTTTATTTCAAATTATCTATTTTATTAGTACATTTTTTGGTAGTTTCTTTTCTTTTTTTATTTAAAGAGAAACAAAAGCATGTAAAGGCTAGAAATAATACAGAATTTCAAAAAAAAAAGGTAATAAGAAATCACTAGTTGATAAATTACATATTGTCCTCTTAGAAATAGATGTTCAAGCTACAAAATCAAAGCACACAAAGTAGATATACAAACAGTGAGAGTGTAAACAGCTATGCATGCATGAATATCTACATGTATTTCTATTCTTTCTGTATTAGAGGGTAAAACAAAACTTAGCAAGACAAAACAAAACAAATTCCTATAAAAACATGAAACCAAAAAGTTATATAAAACCACAGTACAAGATGATCTACAATGATTACTGTGTTGTTTCTTATTATCTTCAATAGAATGTATATATCATCAGGCATAATTGAATATAGCAGTATAATTGAGTATAGCAGTAAGTAACAATATTAGTAAAAATTAAAAATTGTAGCCAGTATAAAACTTCAAAGGCAGGTAATAATCAAGCTAGAGTGGATATTCTAGTGAATCTTGTCATCTTAAGTGCAGTTGCCTATACTCTCAAACTTGATACTATCAATCATAACAGCTTTGAATAAAATCTATCAATACAAAACCACAATCCAACAGACCAGATTTGATTATGATCAGTCATGGTAAAACAGTGTAGGTTTTACAGAGCTTTAGATTAAGTTAATAGGAAATTAAAGATGATTACCATACTATATCCTGTTATTTTCAGGATTACTGTCTGTGTCCTCAAATCTAGTACAGGTAGAATGGCTGGAAAAGAATATAATACATCTAAGCATAGTAGTGTGAGTAATGTGGGTTTTAAATCCTGGTGCACTATTAATAATATAGCATATCAAGGCCATCTGTGTTAGAGTTTCTAATTATCCTTCTCTGCCTCATTTCTGCTATGGTATTTTCCTTTGTTTGTCTACTTTTCTCCTTCATTCTACTGCCTGCCCCACTCATTCAGGCCTTTCTGCCACTGTTCCTAAAATCCTGTTTTTTTTCTTTCTCTTTAGAATGTCCTACAGTATTCTCTGTAGGGTTGGATTGGTGGTCACAAAGTCCCCCAGTTCCTCTTTGTCATGGAAGCATCTTGTTTCTCCATCAACTTCTAGTGACAGTTTTGCAAGATACATCAATCTGGGCTGGAGGTTATTTTCTTTCAGGGCTTAGAAGACTTCACTCCAAGCTCTTCTTGATCTCATGGTCTGTGTCGAGAAGTCAGCCATGATCCTGATGGGCTTACCTTTATAGGTAATCTGTTTCTTTTCTCTGACGGCTTTTAATATTCTGTTTTTATATTGAATTTCTGGCATCTTGATTATTATATGTCTGGTTGTAGATCTGGTTTGGTTGCAGGTGGCTGGAGTTCTGTATGCCTCACATAACTGAATGTCATTTTCTTTTCCCATGCTTGGGAAGTTTTCCTTAATTATTTCTGTGAATAGCCTTTGTAATTTGCCTGTATGTATTCCTGTTTCTTCATTCATATTTCTTATTCTTAAATTGTAGATTCTCTTGTCATCTTCTAACCTTTGTATTGCTACTGCCTGTTTCCTTGTTATTTTTAAGAGACCTTTCCTTTCACCATCACATACTGCAAACTTGTCTTCAAGTTTTGATAGTCTATCCTTAGCTTCTTTTAAGGTGTTTTGCAAGATTTTGATGGAGTTTTTAATTTTCTGGTAGTTTCTTTGAATCTGCTTCATGTGTTCTATATTTTCTTTATATTCTTTATTGAATATTTCTCTCCTTTGTTTGTGTTTCTCCCTTCTTCCATCTGTATTATCCTGAGAGATGCTTCTTGAGAGCATTTATTTTATTACTCTACTCATATCCTGCTTTACCTCATTTAATATTTCAGTTTTGAGCTTGTCTGCAAGGCCCCGAAGATATCACTTAATGTCCATTAAAGCCATGTCTGATGTTGCATGTTTGCTTCCCTCAGTCTCCCTTGTTTTTCCCTCTCCAGATCAGTGCTCTCAGGGTTCTGGGCTGGGAGTCTCCTCCTGCTTCTCTCTCCTGTCATGGCTCTGCCTTCCTCCACACAGGTTACAGTGCAGGTCCCAGCCCCCTTCCCTGTTGACCATGTTTCCTCTGAAGCATGCTGGCAAGGGACCTCTGCCCTCTCCTGACTGCTCTTGTCCCTGAGGTGTAAGCAGTGGGTGTGTATTCCTGCCCCTCCTGCCTGCTTTTGTCACTGATGTATAAGCAAGCCGCATATGCCTGCCCCTCCCCACTGGGCCAGCCACACTTCAGGGGGCTTCACTTGGTTAGTGCATGCTAGGTGCAGGGAATTGATTTGGGATGGCTCATTGGGTCCTGGCCAGGGGTGTGGCCCAGTCCAAGCAAATCCCAGGAATCTGCTCTGGGGAGGGAGCAACCAACTGAAGTCATTGTCACTCCCAGTTCAGGCTCCTCGTGCCAGATTCCAACATGTCTCCCATTTGTTCACGCTCTTTCCATTGGGGGGTCTCATTCCCAGGACTGACTGTGGATTGATGAAGGTCCCTTTGCTGGCTCTGCTCTCTGTTGGGCTCACCAACCCCCAAGTTCAGTGCTGCTGTGGCTCCTGTGAGTGGCAGTGGGAACGAGTTTGGGCAGCTCTGCTGGCTGGTGCGGATTCAAGAAAGCACAAATTCAGGCCTGCCTAAACTTGGCAGGTTGCCGTGAAAATGCCATGCCCTGTAATTTTTAGCTGTTTCAGTTGTAGTCCTGATATATTTGATGAGCTTTTTTACTTTAATTTCTTCCTGTGTGAAGAGGATCCGTCTCCCTCTGTCTGGGTCTCTCCACGGTGTTTTATTCTGGTGTATGAGTTGTTTCTCCTGGGAGGCTTTGTATTTTGTTGCTTACTGATTGGCCATTTTGACTTCTCCTCTTAGTACATGTTTTTATTATATAATGACCACAAGCCTTATAGGGATTTGGTGCATGTATATTACACATCTTTTTTTTACCCTCTGCCCCTCCCCTGAAAAGTGGTAATTAAAGAAAAAGGGGAAAATGTTCTGTCTTTGCTTAAGGAGCTACATTTCAGAATGACCAATGAAGAATGAGGATGCAAAGGTCTTCCTTATGGAAAAATCCAGCAAAAACATGATTATAGGGGCTAAGCGACTCGAGAATCTCAATCTCACTAGAGTTGAAATGAAATAATTGATCCAGGCAACAAATATCAAAAGTTAATAAAACCACCAGGGAAATGTTACCAAATGGGGTAGAAACAGGACACCAAAGTATCATCCATGGGTCAAACTATTGGTCATGAAAAGAAGCAACCCTGAATATGAAGGCATCAGGTTGTCAGTCCCCAGCCACAGTGAATGGTGTGATGTATTATGAAGTCCACGGCACTGTCCACAAAATATTCTTACAAAGAGGATCCAAAAATTCTTACCACTAGGAGATAGGACCACAAGTTAAGGCCATGAGCATGGGGCTACAGGGGGCACCAAGCAGCTTCTGACAGGAAGAACTGGCTTGATGTTGACAGTCTAGGAAGCAGGGCATGGATAGGAGAGCCAGCATCACAGGTGAACACCCTCAGAGACTGGACCCTACATTCTTTCCCCATTAGGTCAGGCTTTAGTCTGTGGCACATTAGGGTATGATGCCTTTGGAGCACACATGGTGCACCCCCTCATGATCTCAGAGCAGTATCCAGGTGTTAGGCTCAGAAGATGCCATTCAGCCCTGCAACATGAGCTCAGACACTTGGCCTCTGCACAACGTCTTCTGCAATGGCCAGGGAAACAGTGGACTGGGCTCACTCACAGGGCTCTCTGAACCTCACACTTCACAGCTTCTGCTGCCTGGGTGCTGGACTGACTCAGTGATGGCACATAGATCCCTAGAGATCAGTAGGCAGCACTGTTCCAGCTCATCTATTTGTTTCTTAAGCTCTTCCTTCTCCTGCATGACCTCCACCAAATAGAGACAGAAGAGTCCACTCTTCTCAGACCCCTCTTTCCCATCTCCTCTTCCCTGACTTCCCAGATTCACTCACCTGCACCTTTGCCATGTCCTCTTATGGGCCTGGTGGCTTTCCCCAAACACTCAGTCTTCCTCCTTCCTGGGGCCATATCTCTTCCTCAGGCTCACCCTGGGTCAGGGTTCCAGGCAAGTCAAGCACCATCATTGCTGCTTCTGCTCCATCAGTGGCCAGTGAATCCAAACCGGCTCTTCTTAGCAATTCACCTTCATTAAGTGGTGAATCATATCCTGGGCTTTCCTATTGATGGGTTATATATTACTGTGTCAATTTCATTGAATGTTATTGGGTTTATTTCTTGGTTATTTTTCTTTCATTGTTGATATAAAATACCTGATGCCCAAAATTAGGGAATGGGACATTTATTTCGTACAATTTTTGAGGTTTTAGCCTATACTCAGCTGGCTCCAAGGCAGAGTGGCATGGTGGGACCACTGTTAGTGGCCTCCACAAAACAACAAACTGCAAACTGGGCAAGACAGAGAGACACTCCTTCTTCTCACCCTTACAGTGTATACCAGTTCCTCCCCTGGGTGGGTGTAGCACTCACACCATTAGTCTCAGTGCTGGACAATGAACCAGTCACAAACACCAGACTCAACTGCATCCATGATTACATGAGGCTTGGGAGGTCAAGGAAACATAAATCATAACAGTTGTTAAGCATATTTATGTGTTCTTAGGTTATTTTTGGTAGTTTGTATGTATCTAGGAATCTCTTCATTTCTTGAAAATTTGCAAATTTGTTAGAATATAATTTTTCAAAGTAGTTACTATCTTTTGAATTTCCACAGTGCCTGTTGTGATTTCACTTTTTAAAAAATTTCTGATTGCATTGATTTGGGTCTTTTCTCTCCCTTTCTTGGTGAGACTGGCTGTGGGCTTATGCATTTTGTTTAATATTTTAAAGAACCAGCTCTTCAATGTATTGATTTTTAATAGTCTTTTTAGTCTCAGTTTCATTGATTTCTATTCTCATCTTTATAATTTCCCCCCTTAAGTTTAATTTTAGAGTAGTTTGCTATTATTTCTCAAGTATCTAAACTTTTCTAATAATTTTATTCATAAGAAAACAGAAGAGACCCAGAATGGTAAAAGCAACTTTGCACAATGAGAGCAAAGTATGAAGTATAGCAATATCTGACTTAAAATTATACTATGAAGTGGTAAAAATGGTACAGTACTGGAGGAAAAACATATGCATGGATCACTGGAATGGAACTGAGGATACATAAACTTCTCCAGACATAGTCAACTGTATGACCTTTAACAAAAGGGCCAAAACATTGGTTGGAAGAAAGATAGCTTATACAAACGGTGTTGGGAAAACTGGTTATCTGTTTCCAGAAGATTGAAATTAGACCCTTTCAATCAAATATACATTATAACAGAAACATTATACTGGGTAGAAGATAAAATAGGCAAAAAAAAAAAAATGAAGACCTCATTTGCACATGAAATAGCAGCAAGGATCAACATCTGAAATTATATCAGTCTAAAAGCTTCTGTAGAGCCAAAGATTGCTCAGTAGCCTGGTGAATCAACCTATGGAACAAAGAAATATTTTTTTTTAGCTACTACTCAGCCAGATGACTAATATCTAGAATATACAAAGAACTCAAAAAAAAAATAAAACTACCTAAGATTAAGATCCAGTCAAGAAATGCGCAAGGATAATGAACAAATCTTTTAGAGACAAAGAAATGCAAATGGTCAGCAAATATGTCAATCTCTGGTCATTAGATATATACAAATAAAACATTAAGATTCTATCTTACTCCAGAAAAAATGATAATCATTAGGAAATCAGTCAATAACAAATGTTGGCATGGCAGTGATGAAAAAGGTCTTCCTTCACTGTTGGTGGGAATGAAAATTTACACAACCATTATAGAAAACAGTATGGAGATTTCTCACAGAACTGAAACTAGAAATGCCATATGATCCAGTGATCTACCTGCTAGGTATCTTCCCCAAAGAGCTCAAGAAATCAGATACAGTGATGAATGTATACCAATCCTTATAGTAGCACAATTCATAATAAACAGAAGCATAATTCATAATAAACCCTGGAAGCAGCCTGTATACCCATCAATAGATGATTGGATAAGCAAAATATGGTTTATATATATAATGTAATGCTACTCAGCTGTAAAGAATGACACATTTAAGACATTTGTAGGAAAATAGGTACACCTGGAAAATATAATGTTGAAATAGGGAGGTGGTCCAAGGAAACAAGACAAGGGGTAACAAGGTGAGCAAAGGGAAATCAGAACAAGGAATTAATCACCTCAATTAATGTAAACATTATAAGCCATAACATGATCTAAGATAATTAGTATCAACATGAATAAAAGATGGGGTAGGGGAAGTAGATGGGGAGAGCGGGAAGAGGAAGGGGATTTAAAAAATGAAAGCAACATACTGTTATATCTAACTGTAACCATTCTACAAGCTGATTCTAAATGACATGAACTGCAAACATGTACAAATAAATAAAAAATTAACAACAGCAGCATAATAGCAATATTGATAATAAACGTGTCTTGGTGAATTTTTTTCATTGGAATTGTTTAGTGTTCTGGTAGTCTTGCTTGTTTGTATGTTGAACTCTTTTCTCATATTTGGGAAGATTTCTGCTATGATTTCTGTAAATGTACTAATAATTCTACTTGCATTTTCTGGCTTTTCTCTAACTGTAGTTATCTTTTGTCATTTTTGTGCTTCTCTTAGTACATCTTTATAATTTATAGTTGACCATTTTGTTTTAAATTTCAGACACTGTCTTCACCTTGGTCATTTCTGAAATTTTTGAATTGTATGTGGGCTTTTTTGGGTATTTACATCTAGTATATTTTTGAGGATTCTAAATGTTCAAATCATTTGTGGTTTGAACTGATTTGGTCAAGTCTTTCAATTTTTTACGTATGTCCCCTGTGTCGACCTTGGATAATTTTAGTGATATTTGGTGGATTTTTGATTCAAGTACATCTATTTTCTTCATCTTTTCTATACACTTTGCATGGAGTTTTGCTACCTAGTATTTGTTTTCCCCTCCAATTGTGTCCACTTCATCTGCCTTAGGTGATGTAGAGACTTTCAGGGTCTTCTGCTGTCTCACCTTCCCATGTTCCTGTGTATGTATAACCATTTAAAATTTTTTTATGGTCCCCAGGAAGTCTAGATATTGTCACAGAAATAAAATAAGTTGTTATCACTACAATGTTACCTTTGCTATGGTGGTGAATTTAGTGGCATCAATTGCATCAAATATTAATTGGATATTGACAAACTCAGGAACCACGATGAATATCCTTAACCAGAACTAAGACATCTATGAATTTAGTGACAACTTTTAGTTCACCCATATATTAGCCTATAAAACTGCAGACAACTTGTTTCTGTTAGATGTAGGCAGCAGTGCCAGAGCCCAAAAATATGACCAGATTAGTGATGGTGAACCTTTTAGAGACCAAGTGCTCAAATTGCAACCAAAAACCCACTTACCTATCACAAAGTACCAACACTGCCGCTATGTGCACAGTTATCTGATGATCATCTTCTTATGGTATGCTAAGGTGACTTCTAGTATAGAGGTCTCTGAGTGCCTGCTGTGGCACACATGCCTTAGGTTTGCCCTCACCGAACTAGGCTAGCTACTGTGTCCTTCAAGACCACCTCTGATGATTTCACCCTCTAAACCTGGCCTCCCTCAGTGGAATACATGGCCTGTGAAATCCCAAGGAATCTCAGATCTCTATTTAGCTCCTCCATTTTTCAACCTGTCTCCCAAGTTTTTCTTTTACCTGGTTTCTGTAGGACAGTATGCCTTCAGGCCTGAAGCAAAACTCCTCCTGGGTGTAGGTCTCTTGCTCAGTCAGGTGGGTCTGTTGACTGTCATCTGTGTTGTCCTGTGCCGAGAAAACTCCAGGAGCAGGCCCCAGCAACATTGGTTGGGTGGTAGGGTGCTCTGGTCAGTCAGCCTGGGCTGCTCCTCCCTGGCTAGGCACATGCAGGCTTCTGCTGGCTGTAGTGGCCAGGGGAAAGATGTTCAGGCCTGTCTGTCCCAGGTTGGGTCCCCCCTAGGAGGACATGTACAGGTCCCTAGTAGCAGCAGAGGGTGGTGACAAGATAAATCCACCTGAGTGCAGTGTCTGTCCTAGGGTGCTCTATTTCCTGGTGTGGGACAGGGAGAGACTCGCAGAAAGCCTCTGGCTGTAAGAGCAGCATGGCACTGCTGCCCTGTGGGGAATCCAGGGTGGACCAGGGTGAGAGGCTGGCACTTGGGACACATCTTGTCACTCAGGTCTCCCATACCAAACACAGTCGTGGGCCATGATGACACCCACCTGTTAGTGCAGGAAAGAGCTGTGGAATTGCTGGGGGTGGGGAGGTCAGAGGGAGACCCCAGGCTTCACAGCTTAAAGTACATCCGCAGGAGGGGAGTAGGGCATGGCCACACTGGCCACCATCCTCCCTGGACCTCCCACATTCTGTGGGGCAAGAGAAGGAGGCAGGAGATATCAGGGTGCTTACACCAAAATATCTGGGTCCTCCCAAAGCCACTCTCAAGGAGGAGGTCCTCGTGGGAGAGCCATGGTACAAGAATTACTGAAAGATAACAAGGCAGCCGGTAGACTGAAGGCTAGAGAGGGACTTGTGCAACTTGTGTCTGCAAAACGCGGCAGAGGTGAAGCGCTCAGGAGAGGAAGGGCGTGG
>PVLA01015799.1:7280-23617 GCA_004027455.1 Hydrochoerus hydrochaeris
GTGATGATGGTGGTGGTGGTGATGATGATGGTGGTGGTGATGATGGTGATGGTGGTGATGGTGATGGTGGTGATGATGGTGGTGGTGGTGATGGTGATGGTGGTGGTGATGGTTGTGGTGGTGGTGATGGTGGTGATGATGGTGATGATGGTGGTGGTGGTGATGGTGATGGTGGTGATGGTGATGATGGTGATGATGGTGGTGATGATGATGGTGATGGTGGGGATGGTGATGGTGGTGATGATGGTGGTGGTGATGGTGATGATGGTGATGATGGTGGTGATGGTGGTGATGGTGATGATGGTGGTGGTTGTGATGGTGATGATGATTGTGATGATGACAGTGATGATGGTGATGATGGTTATAATCTCCATTTAAAGTGCTGAAGTATATTCTGGATTTAGATGGGGCTTCTGTCTCTATGAAATATATTCCTAGCCACTGAAAGTCCAAACAACAGAAGATTTGACTGAAAGTTTTAAAAAAATTACCTGCTACCTCTGGGAGGCTGAGGAGGAGGATGGCAAATCTTAGCACAGCCTGTGTAACTTAATGAGTTAGCAAGATCCTGTTTCAAAATGAAAATAAATTTAAAAATAGGGCTGGGGAATGTAGCCCAATGCAAGGGGCCTAGATTCCATTCCCAGTACAAACTAATAAATGAATAAAAGAAGGAAAGAAAAAAAGAACTGCATGGCATGTACATGGCAAGTAGGTGAATTCACACAAGTGTGAATCTGGTGTGTTCTGGAGTCAGCAGAAATTTGGGCTGATCCTCTCTGCATTTCACGGTGTGTCTGGTGGAATACAAATCCCGGTGGAAGCAGAGGCAGCACTGCATCCAAGACCTGGTCCAGGGGACATAGATGAGTGGAGTGTGACTGCTGCTGGCTCTTCTGGCAGGGCCTGAGGAGGTCAGAGGGCCTCTGTATACAGGAAGCACTGTGCACATTTACTCTGATTATTTGGCTTATAAACGTTTGCGGAGGTGAGAGTGCACACACAGACACTGCCTGTGCACCTCCACTGTGCAGTGAGGGCCTTTCTGCAATGTCAGTGTCCCCACACGGCTACCACCAGGGTCAGGGCTGGGCCTCTGTCCAAGCTTTGGAAGGAGGCAGGTCTGCTCCCATCACTGTTCCCCAAATAACCCCAGTTTTGACTTCTGACACCATAAGATAACTTTTGCAATTTTCAGACACAATTTAAATGAGTTGTGTTGTTACTTTTTTGTTTTCAACCATCCATCCATCCACTCCTTTATTCACCTAGATTATTCATGTCTTCACTGATCCATCCATTTATCCATTATTCACCCATCATTTACTTATTTATTCATCCTTCAAACTATTCATTTACCTTCCCATCAACCAAACCATGAATATTTACTAGAAAGTCCTGTTCTGTGGACTGTGGGCAAAATTATGAATGAAGCAGACAGGGCCTCTGTCCTCTCTGCAAGGTGATAGGGAGAAGAATTGGGCTTGGGAGGGGACACCCAGGGAACCTGGAGAAGACAACCATTCCTCCCAAGCAGGGAGAGTTCCAAGCCTCCTTTTCTGTCTTTCTTGGGTCTCAGGCCTCTGATTCAGCAGCATTGCTCTTCTCTGCCCTTTTCTCCTCTGGCTCCTGAGCTGTGTGAGCACTATAACATGAAGTCTTGGTGTTTCTAGGCTTTTGAGTCATTCATACATTCTATAGTCTCTGCAGGAACTAGGACAACCTGCTGGAATCTTTCAGAACTTGCCAGAACCAGCTGGAACCTTCTAGAGCCTTCTGGAACCTTCCAGAATCTGCTAGAACCTGCATTATTTTCATGTCCTCTCCAGGCCTCTTACAAGGCCAAGCTGGACTCACCTGCAGGGCACAGAGACTGTGAACTTCTCTGCTGTGGGTGCCAAGGATATCTCCCTGGACCACTCAGAGGGTGTTGAGGGTGACAACCTTTCCCCATGGTGATGATGGACATTCATGATGTCAGCATATGGTGCAAGATGTGTGAGCTGTGCATTTGGGCAAAAGGGGAAATAGGTGTGCGGACTGCCTGTAATCTCACAACAGCCAGCTGCTGGCTGGGGCTGGAGTCATGCTGCACCCCAGGAGGAGGGAAGGGCTGGGGACAGAAGGAGGAGTGGTGAAGCCCCACTCACAACCCTCTGTTGGGGACCCTAATGTGGGGACGTGCTGCTGCTCTTCCTGCAGCGATGGCCATGACTGGAACATTTCAAAGCAGAGCGGAAACTCAATCGACTCTCAGCTGTCACCAAAGCTGTCACCTCCCTCTCCCAGCTGGCAGCCTTGACATTTCTGTCCCTAGCATGACTCAGAGGGTCTCACAAACTGGCTCCCCAGATGGCTGGGTTGGGAGTGTGGCTGGTGTCTTCCGGCTGTGAATAACAGATCAAAGTCCTTGTCCCTCGGCCCGCTGGGCACGGAGGTGTGGCACGGGGACGGGCGGGCTGTGTGGCTCTCTCAGCCTCAGCTGTGTCTGGCAGAGCCACTGGCTGGGCTTCCCTGAGGGAACAACCTGTCTTCTTGTGACTTTCCTGACAAACAGCACTGCCTGTCCTGGTGATGAGGAACAGGTGTTGGGGAAAAAAAGGCCTTGGGGGGGGGTGACGGGGTCTCTGATTCTAAGTCTGCTCAGAGGACAAACAGATGCCAGAGACAAGAGGGCGAGGAACGGTCTCTGAAAAATGGGCTTGGGGAAGTGCCTGTCCTCTGGAGGTGGAAGGATGTTCCTGCCTGATGTGGTGCCTGGGCTGGGGCAGGTGACAGAGTGCTGCCTGAGGCTGCCCAGTCCTGTGGAGCTCACACCGGAAGCTGGGTTCCACTGAGGAGAAGGCGCCCAGCTCCCCCGAGAAGGTGCCTGGCGCCCCTGAGAAGGTGCCTGGCATCCTAAGATCACTTTTCCACAAGAAATGAGGACTGTCACCGTCCCTCTGGGCCTCCTGGCTGGGGAAGGGGCTTCTCTACAGCATCTCTGTGCCCAGGCTCTCCTGTCCCAGGATGCTGGCTCCACCCCCACCTCTCAGGGACTCTCAGGCAGGGACAGGAAGCCAGTCTCTGGGGTACCTTGGGCTGCTGCTTCCTCTCTGTGGACTGGGCAGTGGGGGTGGGACAGGGCCAAGGTGTGGCAGTTCAGCCTGCTGGGAGACCTTCCTGCCTGCTCTGTCACCTGTCTAACCAGAGCAGCAAACCTGGCACCGGTATATCCTCTGCTGCCAGGTCTTCCTTTGCCAGCTGCTGGTTCCCCAAAACTCTCCCTACCCAGGGGCCACCAGCCTCCTGCAGCTACTGCCCAGAGCCTCCTGCAGCTACTCCCACTGTGGGAGACAGTGGGAAACCACCACCCGTGGGGCTCGAGTTGGGGTCCAAGGGGGTGGGGGACAGGTGCTGTATCCCTAGAAGCGCTGCACCCACTGTTGAATGTCACCAAGACCACGGCGAACACATTGTAGTGCATCTGTTCAGCCCAGGGACATTGGCTGGGGACAGCCCATGTCCCAGGCAGGGACAGGCTGGAACTCCACGGCACACAGCCCTGGGGAGCTTAGTGCCCACGGTTAGGGCCTGATTAAGCTAGAGATCTGCCCATCATCTGGAGCTGTGGCTTTGCACACAGGTGCTCGGGAAGTCCCCTCTCCATGCAGCATCCCCGGCCTCTCTCCCACCTCCAGAGCTGAAGGCCTTTCTCCAGCCAGCTCCAGAGGCCCCAGAGGGCCTGGGCAACTCCTCATAGGGAGGCAGCTGGTGCAGCAAGAGCCGGCGTGGTGTGAGGCTGGGGCTCTGGGGCTGTATGAGCTTGTGTTAGTCAGCCCTCCTATGGCTGGGACACGATACTTGACACGCACAGCTTACAGGAATTGAGGTTATATTTGGCTCATGTTTCAGGGGATTCAGTCTGTGGTCAGCTGCTCCAAGGCAGCAGCATCATGACAGAAGGGTGGGGAGGAGAAAAGCTGCTCACCTCACAGCAGCCAGGAAGCAGCGAGAAAGGGAGGAGCCAGGAGGGAGCTGGACCCTCCAGAGGCACACCCTTAGCGAGCTATCAGGCAGCACCCCCAGCACTCTCTCTACCCAGGAGCCACCAGCCTCCTGCAGCCACTGTGAACTCTTCTGTGGATCAATCTGCTGATGAGGACGGTGACCCCATGCTTCAGCCACGCTTTAAAGGCTGCACCTCTGAATGCAGGAGGGTTTTGGGGACACCTTAGATCTTAACCATGAGAGAGGTAAAGGACCAATTTTGCCTTCTTGTGGTGTGCGGGGCTCATGTCCTCACTCTGAGTCTGTCACTTGCTTTTGAATTGGGGTCGTAACGAGGACCTTCTTGGCTGCTGTGGGGTTTACTGAGATCAATGGAAAGCAGCCCAGCGCGGGGCCCAAGCCCAAGAGCTTCGAGTCAGCGGCCGCCTTGTGTGCAGCCGGGGACTCACAACAGCCACCAGATCCCTCTGTGTGGGAACGGCTTCCAATGGCCAGCTCAGAGGGGGCATGGGGTGGGGGGCATGGGGTGGGGCACTGGTGCTGGGCTCGGGCGGGCAGTCGCTGCTGCGCCTGGACAGCAGCTTCCCATGCTTCTTCGTGTGTCATGGCCCGTTTACTTTAAGGCTTCACGGAGAGTTAACCTCCTCCCTGTGACACGCAGTCTCGAGGAAGGGCTAGCTGGATTTTGACAGTGGCACCTCGCCCCGATGGACTAGGGGACTCGTTCCTCTCCCCAGATTGAGCCTGCACCCTCCACAGCCGCTCCGCTTCCCGCTGTGACGAGGGGTCTGGCTTCTTCCCTGGCAGATGCTTCCTGCTCCCTTGAACTCCGCCCCGTCGGATTTGTGTTGTCTGTGCTCTGTTCCGTGGCGTCCCTGGTTCTCAACACATTGAATCACTTGAGCATCTATCCCAGTTGCCCAAGGTGGTGTGACCACCCCCAACCCCCTCAGTGCGCTGTGGCCGGCTGGCTCTGAAGCTTCCTCCAGTATGGTGGGCGTGTGGGGCTTTTTGCCCCAGTTCCAACCTGGTGGCCCAGGTAGCCGCTGTGCTGAGTGACTTTTCTGTGCAGCTGTGCATTTGGGGATTTCACGCAGCGCAGGTTCCAGGCTCTTGCATGTGTGGATGGAAGTCACTGATCTGTGGGAGTCCTTTACGTATCTGGGTGTGAGTTCCTTGTCACTTGCATATTGCAAATACATTCTCTTATTCTGAGCTCATGTTTCCATTTTCTTGGTGAGGTACTTTGAGGAGCAGAGGGCCCGCATTTAGAGACAACGCAGGTGTTTTTCTCTCTCAACGCAGGTGTTTTTCTCTCTAAGAGAAATTTATTTTGTGTCCTATGAGGTCTCTGTGCACCCTCAAACCTCACAGGCCCAGTGCTGGGCTTCCTGTTCAGGCTTTCCTGTCTAGCTTTCCCACTGCAGGTGAGCAGTGGCCTCCAAGTAATTTTTGTGTGTGGCTTTGGGTAAGAGCGGATATTTTATACGTATGGATAACCGATTATTTGGGTGTAACTTACTGGAAAGATTTTTCTTTTCCTATTGAACTATGCCTTTTAAAATTAGTTCTCATACGCATACACATGCATTTATCTGCACACGCTTGCACACTTATTCCTAGAATCATTGTTTTTGTTCTTTGATCTATTTGTGTTCTTCTTCCTTTGCCAACTCCACAGTATTTTAGCTAGTGTAATTTTATAGGAAACCTCAAAATAAGCTACAATAGCTATTATTTTTTTCAAGAGCACTTTGTTTTGCTCTTGGTCTTTTAAAATTGTCATAAAGTTGAAAATCAACTTGCTGACTTTTGCCAAAATTTAACCAAAATTTTGACTGGAGTGACACTGGCTCCACAGACAGGCATGGGGAGACGCGGTGTGAGCTGCCGACCCCTTCTCTCCCCATTTCTTTCATCCCTTAGTTTCTGAGCACAGCTTTGGGTTTAAAATGCACAAGCCCTTTACATTTTTTGATTAAGTTCAATGTGATTATAAGTGACAGTTTAGTTTCATTTTCGATAATTTTGCAAGATTATAAAAATGTCATTTATTTTTGTATATTAGTCTTATCTCTTGCAACTTTGACAAGTTCACATATAGTTTTAAGAGCTTGTGAAGCACCTTGGCTGCTCTGTGTCTGTGTCATCATATGCTCTGGGCACGGAGGCAGCTTAACCATTTCTGTTCTGGTCCATATACTTTTGATCTCTGGGCTCTCATTTGGCAAGCACAGTAAGACCTTGGTTTGAGAGCATAATTTGCTCTGGAAACAAGCTGATAATCCAAAGCATTTGTGCTTTTCTTTTTATGCAGCTATAACAAGGAACCTGTCCAGTGATGCCTGCTTTGTTGCCTCTTGAGGACTTCAGGAAATGTGACATTGCATTGACATTAAACAGATTCTTTGCTTGAAGAGCTACAGCGCTCTGGGCATCCTCTTGCTGCCAGGGCTGGTGACAGCTCACCAGGGATTCTGCTGTGAAGCAGCCAGAAGGCAGGGAAACCATGTCTGCAGGGACACTGGGGCTGCTCCCCTCCCCAAGGTCCAGCCTTACATACCACTCGGGATCACAGCCCAAGCTCCAGGGCAGACCTGGGGACCCTGAGCCCTCTTCTTCCTCCTGCCACCTAGGGGCCCTGTCTGCTACCCACAGGCTCTGTCACCTGCTTCAGGTACAGGTCCTATTCCACCCCTGCCTTGGGCACAGAAGGAGCATCCTTAAAGCCCGGCTGGGGGACAGCGATTCCATGTGGTCACTGCTCCTGATATCCTACGGAGGGCTCCTCTGGGAGGGACAGCTTCCTGCCCACCATGCCGCTGTGTGCCTGCCACCAAGGTGTACCACGGTTTGGCCACACCAGGGAGTCGACAGCCTTGCAGGCACAGAAGGTGCCTTTTCGTCTGTGACTCAGGGCTCTGCCGTCTTGCACTTGGTAAGTTCCTGGGGAAGGGTCAGGGTTGGGCCCCACCCCACCCACATGCTAAGTGCGTCAGCACATGTTGACTAAATCAGGGATGGTGCTTGGAGTGCCGGGGAGGGATCAAGCAGAGAGATGGGAACCAGCCTTGAGGATGAGCTGGAGGGTGAGGCCTGCTGGCCACGGGGTCCAGGCAACCCCCCAAGGCAGGCAGCCGTGGCTGCCGTTCCAGAGCTGCGAAAATTCATTCCCTGAGGAGGTAAATGGGCCTTGCACACCTCTCCACTTTCTCCTCTGTTTTTAGCAAGGTAAAATTGTTATAGATTTAATGGGAGAATAACTACCACCCTTGGCGGGCCAAGGAATTAGAACTGTAAATAATTTTTCAGGCAAAGAATAAAGCTGCGAGGCATATAAAAATAGTTCCATCCTAATTTGGCCCAATTTCAAATGATCTAATTAGAGAAAGGCCAGAGTTGCTTATTTTTAAAAGTGTTTACTCAGGTTGTCTGAAGTTAGCGGTGAGAATGCGTAGAAAGCGCACCGGGAGGAGTGAGGGGGTGGTGAGGACCAATTATGCGGAACAGCACAGTCCAGGGCCACAGAGTCACACAGGTGCCAATTAGGGGGTGATCAATGACCCCCGCTGAGCCGACGGTTACGTGGGGTGGTGGTGCCCTGCTAATTTGTTTTACTTAAAGTGAACATTTATGACACCAGTGTCCTCTGCAAACTTCTCCTCCTTATTCCACCCCACATGGGCCGTTTCCCCCAGCCCTGGCCTCCTTGGAGGAAGGTGGCAGATGTGCTAGGAATATGACTATCTTTATTACTCAGGGTCAAGGTCTTTCCCGCTGACCACGGTCAGGCTCTTACCCATGACGATCTCAGCCAGTTGCTGGGAGGTTGGCGGAGGTCCTCACCTGTGACCTAGCCAGACCTGGGCCCTGGGGTGCTCTCTGTGTTTGGGGGAGTCTCTCCTCCCTGGGGTCTGCGCGCTTCTCAGTACAAATGGACCCAGAATAGGTAGCACCGCCGGTGGGTCAGGTCCTCACCAACCATGAGCAGCTGGTCACATGTCAGCTTCATGGAATGATCCATCCCTTGCTCAACACCTGCTTGCTGAAGGGCCCCCTGTGACAGAGATGGTGTGGAGTGAGCTGGTGACACCAGCCCTGCACTTACAGCCTTGTCAGGGAGGGGGGTAGGGAAGCATGAACAGGAAATGTTGTGACAACCGTGACAAAGAGACAGAAAAAGAGGGTGATGTGAAGGAGATTGACTGGTGGACAGCTGTGTGTGAGGGGCCCAGGGAGGTCAGCAGGGGAGGTGTCAGTGACCGCAGGAGGTGGCTAAGGGTCTCAGAATCCTTCCCTGAGGCTGAACACTGCACCTGGCATAAAAGTCACCTCATCGCTGGAATGCAACACATGAGTCCACAACCTGGAGCAGAAGAGGTTAACTGTGGCTCCTGGTTCAGAGGGTTCAGTCCAAGGGAAGCTGGACCCAAGGTGGGTACAGCATGGTAGAAGGGTGTGACCCAGGAAATCTGTTCACCTTATGGCAGCCAGGAAGCAGGCACAAAAAGGAGAAGTGGGGGACAGTAACACAGCCTCCTGGGCACTTCCAGCTATGAACCCATCACAAGATTAATCCACTCATGTTCAGCACCAATTGCTTTCCAGAAGCCCTGCCTCTGAGCACTTGAAAGTTCTGGAAGATGTTTCAGATCTAAACCATAACACATTGTGCTGCTGTCGTTTGGGAGACATGTCAGGTCCACTTGGAGCCATGTCCACCCCCAGTTCGCTGTGGGACTTTGGGCACGTTTCTGAGTTCTCAGATGGGAAACTTCAGGTTTCCCATCTGTAAAATGGGACTGATGACCAGGTTTCTGAGTTCTCAGGGCTAGCACAAAGGTCAAGCAGAAGGAACTCACGGGACACACTGCAGACGGCAGACCGTCGTGGTTCTGGGCTGGGTTGGCTTCTGAAAGCAGACTGCAGACAGGGTTTGGATCTTCCAGGAAAATCCAGGAAGGAGGTTGAGGTGGAAACAACATTATCGCGTCAGCCAGGCCCCTACCGCGGCCTGCCCCGCAGAGTGCCGGAGTGAAAACCGCGCCTCTGAGCTGACTCTGGTCCTGAGTCTTCAGGCAAAAGCTGCAAGACCTGAATTTACATCTCACGCTCCCCTTCCACTCCCAGCTGAGCAGCCCTCCCCTCAGAGCGGCACTTTGCTGCTCAGCCCCGCTTAGGGGGTGGTGGAATCATCTGATCAGCACACTCCTGCGGCTTCGGTCAGTGGCTTTCGGTGCTCCTCCCACATGTGCCGGTCAGTCCAGGGGGTGCCCTCCTATGCCCGGATCAATACGGCCCCAACCCTGTGGCAGCAGAGCCTCCCTCAGGGGTCCTGGAAATCTGCCTGTGATTATTTTCCCAGTGGGCTCAGAAGGCCCTACAAATCTGCTTGGGATTTTTACATAGTAAAGCTATTTCAGGAAGAAACTTAGCAAATAGCCGAGTCAGGTGGAATTTCTGGTTTTAGTCTTTTGAGAGGTCTCCATGCCGATTTCCACAGTGCTTGCACGAGTTCACATCCAGACCAGTAATGGGAAAGACTTCCTTTCTCCCACAGCCTCGCCAACACTGCTGTTAGTTCACCTCTTGAGGATGGCTGGTCTTTCTGGAGTGAGGTGGAATCTCAGCATTATTTTAATGAGCACAGTCAACAAGAACTAACTCTCGGCAGCAGATGCCCATCAGCAGATGAGAGGATGAGGAAGAGATGGTATCACACACAACAGAGAATTTCTCTGCTGTAAGGAAGAGTAGATGTGAGTCACTTGTGGGGACGAGTGGACCTTGAGACCATAATGCTAAGTGAAGTGGATTAGGCAAGTGGGCTTAAATATCCCATGGTTCTCATATGAGAAACTCAGTGTGAATAAAGGGCAAAATAAAAGACAGATAACAGCAAACAGGGAAATAGATCTTTTTGCAAAGAAGAAGACTAAGGAAAAAGGAATTAAAATGTGTTATGTGGCTGGGTACAGTGGTGCATGCCTGTAATCCCAGTTCTCAGGGGGCCGAGGCAGGAGGATTGTTATAAGTTTGAGACCAGCCTGGGCTACGAAGTGATTTCAAGTCCAGCCTGAACTGCATAGAGAGACCTTGTCTCAAAAAGTTGAAAAAAAAAAAAAGATGTGTTATGTGAATATATCCACAGCACGCAAGGACAGTGACAGTTAAGTGTACCAAACGTGCGGTAATAAAAAATTAAAAACTGGAAAAAAGAAGAACTACAAACACCAGCGACCGCTAGCTCTGAATAGCTCCAGAGACCAGCAGCGCATTAAGGTGAATGGCAGAGATCAGGGCCCGGCAGCACTGACTGGCACTGTCCAGCAATTGTTGGAGTTAGCTGGTGGCATCAGTCAGAGCTATAGCACTGGGGACATTGGTGCTCAGAGCCTGGGGCTACCAGCAGCACTGCACTGAGAAGATCTATGATTTCTATCTGAACTGAGCAAAAGAACCCTGGGCTGATTGGTGACATTCCTGGGGCCAGAGCTCACCCCACTCTTGTCACCAGAAGGCCTGTGTTCAGGCTCTTGCTGGACTCTCTGTCTGGGCAGCTGCTGCTCCATGGGCCCTGGGTCTTCATGACTAACACTGACTTTGGTCTTGGCTGGTCATTGCTGGGGCCCCTATGTCCCCTGGGATGGGGACAAGACTGAAGCAGAGCCCGAGGCTGGCCCTGTGAGAAGCACCCCAGCTGTGGGACTGGAGAAGCCAAACTCACAGATGCCAGGATAGACACAGAGAAATCTGCGTGGATCTGGGCCTGGCATAGAAGCGGCTGCCACAGGTTGGCGAATAGAAACTGGGGAGGACATGGTCGGGCTGCAGAGCCCCTGTCCTGCTGTCCCCTGGGTCCATACTCCCATGGTGTAAGCAGGACAGCTGCCCACCCCAGCCCTTCTGTGAGAATTCTTCTTTGCTGTCCTCTATGGGCAGGCTTCATTCAGGGCATGTTTCTCTCAGTACAGCTGGGTGTCAGGGGACAGGCTGTGACTATGGGACAGCTCCTTGTACCTTCCTGTGATGGACTAATGACTTTCCAGGTCTCTCGTCAGGGGACAGGACAGCAGGTCTGTTCCAGGGTTGTCCACCAGGTCAGGAGGAGCCTGAAGCCTGGCTTGATGGCCATGCCATACTGCACCCAATCCATACCATGCTCTTCCCTTACCAGCAGCAACAGTCTCCGTGGAGGATCCTGGTGCTGACTGGTTTGGGGGTCTTGACAGCGAAGACCTCCAGAATCACTTTGAGAGAACTACTGGGCCCCTGTCCATACATTGGCTCTCTTCTGGGGTTGGGGGCTGGATAGACCCTGTACCAGGGAGAATGGGGAAAGGAGGGGCTGGGACCAGGCATGTTCTGCTTGGGTGCATGCATGTTTCATTTTCCTACAAAGCTTATGTGTCCCGCTAATATGGGCATATTTGAAATGAAGATCTTATTACTCTGAGTAAAAATTGTAGCTATTTGCTCTTGGATAGTGGGATTAGCTGGTGCTTGTAATGTCTCTAAATTCCTTTAGTAGTACTGCTACATTGCTTTTTCAATTATTATTTTTGAAATGTATAACAGTAAAAGATTGTGTTATGGCCATGTGGTTTTTCTGCCAGCAAAGCACAAGGTTGGACAAGACAGCCATCTAGAAAGGTAATTTTGGAGAAATATGGTGTTGAGCCACCCAAGGCTCCCTCCTGACTCATAAACACCAGTCTCAGAGGGGAGTTGAGCAGGACCCTGCCCCACCTACTGTCTGTGTTGGCAGGAAGCCAAGATGTTCACCCCAGAGAGGGACCCAACCCTTGTCACAATGGAAAGGGTTTTTGAGTCCTGGAGAACAGAGAAGCCAAGGGAAAGATGGGGAGGACAGGTTGCGCATGGGGGCCTTGTTATGGTTTATCCCTAGATGTCCCCCCAAAGCCTCATGTGTGCATCAATGGAGCTTTTGTGAGGATGTGGGATCATGGGTGTATGATGCTGGATCATGGGTATATGAAACTATATTAGCCCACTAATTGGATTAGCATAGTTGTGATGATGGAATTACTGAAAGGGGAAGCCCCTTCCTGGGTGTGGGTGGTACCAACCAATAAGTCTGTAGTCTGGATGAAATGTGAAGAGAGAGAAGGAAGTTAAGCTTGCTGTCTCCTGCCTCCTGCTTGCCCTGCCTGCCCTGCCATGGACTGTTTCTCCTCAGCCATGCCTCTCTGCCTTTCGGCTGGGCCTTGGAGCTGGCCGACTGAAACCTCTACAAACTGTGAGCCCCAATAAATCTTTCCTTCTTTAACTTTTGGGTGTTGGGTGCTTTGCTGCAGCAACAAGAAAGTAACTAAGACGGGCCTCATGCTGAGGGTTCCTTGTGTGTTCTGAGGGGCTGATGTCTGTAGGGGAGGGGATGCTGGTGATGGAGAAAGCAGAGGACAGTCAGGGGCAGCTGGCCCTCTTGAGAGTCAGCAAGGAGTGACACCCCCCTCCAGAGTGCTTGAGCCTGGAAACAGGCCAGGCAGGGGGTGAGAGATTAATTCTGGGTGTCAGCTCGACTGGGCCACAGGGTACCTTGTTACTGGGCCGGCTGGTGCAGGGGGTGGGGTTTCTGTGAGATGTTTCTGGCTAAGCTTAGGCAGAGGAAAGTAGATACTCTTTTCAGTGTGGTGGGCCTTGTCTAGTCTATTGAAGACCTGGATAGGCCAAAAGGATAACTGGCCCGAGACAAGCAGGAACCTTTCCTGCCTAACAGCCTTCAAACTAGGCCACTGCTTTCTCCTCTGTCACACACAGACTTCGCAGGTTCTTGAGCTGGTGGCCGTAGGGTGGATCCACACCATCATTCTCTGCTGTCCTGGGTCCCTCGCCTGCTGACCACGCTGCAGATCTTGGGACATGTCTAACTTAGTAGAGGAATAAACCTGTTTTGGGATTAACTCATTTTATATAAGTAAATTTATAAGAAGCATATACTTAAACTGTGTGTATGCAAATACATATTTATATATAGTCAGCTCTCTGTATCTGTGGGTTTTACAAACATGGTTTTAACCAACTGCAAGTGGAAAATATATAAAAGTCATTGTGCCCGTGCGGAATATGCAGGGCATATTTTTTTGTTTTTATTTCTGAAGCAGCGCAGGATCACAGTGGCTTACATAACCCTGGCATTGTACTGAGTCCTGTGAGTCATCTGGAAGTCCTTTAAAGTGTCCTGCATCGCGCATGGGCTCCCTGGAAACGGTCGTGGTGCACTGGGGAGCCCTGCAGCTGCAGTGTGGTGCCCCGGGGCCTGGCAGGCCTGTGGCCTGCGCTCGGGTGGGTTGCACGTGCTTCATTGTTCTCCTGCAGGCAGGGCGCAGGGCGCAGCACTCGGGCCCCAAGACCTTTGTCCTACAGGCTGCGGGAAGGAAACGGGACCCTCATTCTTAGGGAAAACAATACACCCTTCTAACATTTATGAAGTAGGAAAATAAAGCCAAGATGAACAAAACATCAAGTCCCTGGATGAGAAAATTAAAGTGCATAAAATATTTATCCATTTGGCTCGGCGGCGGCCAGCCGAGCATGCAGGGTGGAAGCGTGGAGTTTCCGGGCTTCGTCCCGTCCCCCGCTGGCGACACACGGGCAATTTAGGAAATGGGAGACGAAGGCAGGGTTCATTTTTCACAATCCATTAATGTTTCATCTGTAACACTCTCCTCGTCGCAGATTTAAAGACAGCGGAATCGCTCCCCGCATGACTCCCATCAGTCTCTATTAGCGGGCAGCGAGTGTGCAGCTCTGCAGCAGGCAGGGTCCCGGAGGCGCGGCAGCTTCCTGCCCCCGCCCCAGCACGAGAAAGGTGGGATGGCGACGGGAGGGGCTTGCAGAGGTGAAGCAGGAGGAGCAGGGGCGGCTGGAGGACCTCAGCAGCCTGGGGCGTCAAGGCTAGAGGTTGGCACTTGGGGCCACCAACCTCCAGCCTCTGCCAGCCGTGCTGTGGGTCTGTGCGAGGAGGGCTGTGCTGCCCGGGACCATCGGCCTCTGCACGTGGGTCTTAGCATCCTTTTGAGTTGGATGGTCCCCACCCCCAACCCCACCCCCGCCACACTGCCAATGCTTGGTAAGAACATTTCTACTGTCCAGAATTCTGTCGGGCAGCACTGGGGTGAAGAAAGGTTGGGAGCCAGGGAGCAGCACCGGGGGCACCCCTTCTAGGTGACACTGTGGACTGATGATTGTGGTATTTCAAGCTAGCGTGGCCATATTTGACAGTGGCCTTCTGAGGACATGATTAGGGTCAGACCGGAGTATGAGAGTGGGTTCCGATCCCTCAGGGCAGCGTCCTATAAGGAGAGACATCGGGGAGCCCTTCCTATACCTGTGCACCAGGGAAAGGCCACCAAGGACCCAGACAGGATGGAACCAAGCAGCCCCCAAGCCAGGAGAAGATAGACAGCTGTTTGGGGGACCACATGGCAGTGGTCAGCCTGAGCTGACTGATCCAGCTGGCCAGAAGAGCTGATCCAGTGAGCACCTTTGAGAGAGAGAGCTCGGAGGGCTGGGCGGGAGGAAGCAGAGTCTAAAGGGCAGACATCGTGACATGTCCACTGGTCCAGCCTTGGCCTAGGTGACCTTGTCAGGTTCTGTGGCTACAGAACAGGGTGCACCCAGGCCACAGTGGGGACAGACAGAGCGGTGGGCACAGCAAATGGTGCTCACTGTGGCCTGGTTCACATCAGAAGGTCCAGGTTTCTGCAGGTGGAGCCACTTCCTGAGCCACTGTCAGAAATCAACAACAGGGATCGAACCAGTCCTACTCGCTGCCCAAAAGCGTGTGTCAGGCCCCGCACCATGCCTGCCTCAGTGATCAGATTCTTGGTGGGCCATCTTGGTGCTTAGGTACCACCTCTTGGGTGTCCCTGACTGTCTGGGCTTAGCTGGGGCCCACCCACCTGGGGATCCGAGAGCAGCCAAGATGGAGCTGGGGTGAGGTGGTTCTGGCTCGGCCCTGCCACCTTTCTCCTTTCAGTGAAGGCCCTGAGGCTGCCTGCCGGTCACAGCAGCAGCCTGGAAGGCCTGGTATCAAAACCCCTCTCCACAGAGGAGGAAAGTGAGGGTCAGAGGTTCAGAGGACCCCTGAGATTCACAGCTATGTGTCCAGGGAGATGGCCCTTCCCACAGGGGATGATCTGAGCTTGTCACAGTCACTCTGGACTCCTGGTGTCCCCATTGGAAGAGGCAGTGCTCGGTGCTCAGGCTGTGTACTGGGCCAGCTGTGGGGGTTCTGATCACCACTGGGTGGGATCTGTGGGCCACTTGCATCGTTCCTCATCTGCGGGTAGTACAGTGTGCACAGGCGAGCTTCCAGGGAGCCATGGACATAGCCCCTGAAAAACACGGCTGGACTGGGCTCCTCCCACAGAGGCTGACGGACTTACTTCCCTGAGTCCCCTGTTTTGCCGGCCTCTGGACAGAGCTGGCTCTGGACAGCTTCCGCGTCTGTCCCTTGGCCCTGCAGCCCAAGAAGCATCTCCCAATCCCTCGGACAAGAGTCTCGGGTGTGGCGGCCTCAAGCCTCTCGAGTCTCCAGGATCTGTCCCTTCCTTCTGATCGCACCAGCTCAGTGGATCTGCCGAGTGGTGGCAAGTTTCCGTGTCAGACAAGCATCCGTTTCCTGGGAGCCAAAATCATTTAACGGCTCTAATCTCCAGTCTGCTGGTTTCATTATTTAAACTAAAATGAAATGTGACCCGGAGTGAGAGAAAAGACCAAGTGCACAGCTGAGAGCCATAATGAGGCATTTACAGCCTAGCCGGAGATGCCACTTCCCTTCCCAAGAAGGGACCAGGCGTCCCCCCAGGTGGGATGGAGACATAAATGACTGTTTCCAAAGCCAGTCAATGGGAAATCTAACAATAATGGTACATTTTGGAGAGAACAAATCAACTCCCATGTTACTCCGATTCCAGCAGTCCAGCACTGAGAGCCTGGCATCCACAGCCTGCCAGCTAATTAGCGTGTGAGTCCCATTCCCAGCCCTGGAGGACTTTTTAATCAGCCTCCAAGAAACCCAGGAAGTCTTTCTGCTCAGCCAGGAGGGTGGGGCAGAAAGTTGATGGGGGCAGGGACGTGATCTCCTGCAGGATGGGACCATGCAAGTGGCCCAAGGAGGTTTGTCACTGGCAGGATGTTTAGGCCTCTGCTGTTTTGACTCCACACATCACTTCCAGGTGACATGGGCAGGCCCCAGAGATAGAGCAGTAGCATCGCCCAAACATGGGTATAACAGCTGGGTCTGAGGAAAAGGAGGCCTGGGCCAGGAGGCAGGAGGCTGGGGTGGAGGAGGAGAATGATAGGAGGAGGAGGAGGAGGAG
>PVLA01015800.1:0-23506 GCA_004027455.1 Hydrochoerus hydrochaeris
TCCTCTCTTCTCCTTTTCCTTCCTTCCTTCCTTTAACGTATTTGCAAAACCATATTTATGGCTTATTTGATCATCAGACCTGATCTCTCAGGATTGGGGTAAGTATTACATTTTTAAAAAGTGTTATTTTTTTTAATCTGATATCGGTTGGAAGGGTATTGTGTAATAGACTATGGAATTCTATTCAGAAAGATTTAATCTTTTTGTTCCAGCTCTAATTTACTGTTCCTTTCCAGGTAAAATGCCTTATCAGCCTTGAACAATAATTTCAGTAAGAAGTTGGCCTGGATACTATTGAAAATTCTGTGTAACTCTGTTCAGAAGCACTTCCTCTATTATGCTATGATGCCTCAATCACTTTTTGGGTTCACTTCCTCCCACAGTTAGCCTTTTTACAGTTAAGGAGAAATTATTTCCATACTTTACCTGCTGAAGAAAATGTAATTATATATATATTTACAGAGAGCTGAGTTGGATAGAAATATTATAGGCAGTCAGACAGGGCTGGGTCCTGGAAGGAGCCAGTGCAGAAGACCAGGTACTTTGAAGCTGTCCCGCTGTGGGCTAGGCCTCCAAGACAAAAGATCACACACACACACACACACACACACACACACACACACACACACACCCTAAGGTCTGATACTCTAAATAGGTCTCTGTCACCCTGAGGAAGCCAGGAATCAGTATCCCAACCCCCTACAGGAAGATAAGATCCTTTAAGCTTGCTCCCTTACTAGCTGGCTCACTTCCCCATTTGTTCCCCATTTGTTCCCCATTTAATCAACTTTACCTGAACAGTTAATCTTATTGGTTAATAGTAGTTCTGATTCACCTTATAGGTACCTTGTGGGTTCCCGTTTTGGAGCCACCTTACCTTGGGATTTGCCCCACTAAATCCCTAGAAAAGACAGTCTTTGGCAACCCACTCAGGACCCCTAGGTCTCTCAGACAGAAACTTTCTTTCTTCCAATAAATATATTTTGCTCTTAACCTCTGTTGTCCTTCAAATTCATTCTTCAATTTTAGAGAACATGAACTTATACCAGACATATAGTAGTTTGGGAGTTTCATTCCCTTGTATCACTATGCTGACTACAAATTTGAATGCCTTCTTTCACATATCTTTATTATACATTGTATACAGCTGTAAGTGGTGAAGATAGAAAGTCATATCTACCAGTTCATCTCTAAGATAGTATTAGCAGCACTATAGAATAGATGCAAATGCGAGTAAGATACAGAAAACAGTGATGTGTTGGAAGGTTGGATGAGGCTGTTGATGAAATGCATAGCAAGAGACCAAGTTGGACAGCAGCTGTGCCAGTAGGGTGCATTGGGGTTCTGACTGCAGATGATAGTGGCTGGATTCTGTGTGAAGCGAGGTTCAAGATTTACTCAGATAGCGGGTCAGTGTCCTGTAGGTGTATAATAATATCCACCATGGGGGGAGGAGCGAGTGACGGCATGTATCTGGCATCCTAAAGCTTGAGCCTTTCATAAATAAAACCTAACCTCTTTCTCAGCACAAGAAGATCCTCTGTCTGACTTCATACATAAAACAACAGTATATTTCTGACAAAAAAAACTGTAATGAGTGCTAAAGTAAAGCAAGGATATTGATTCACATTTTAGCGTCTCATTTTAGGCAGTTCTGTAAAGTGGTAGGAGATCAAAGGTCTTTGCTTCCACTTTTGAATAGCTCCAGGTGCCAGGAATTCTTGACTTCTAACTTCAGGTAGTTCCCATTTTAGGAAAAAGTCTTCTTTAGGAAGAACTGTAACTTTCATTTAGTTGCCAACTCTGTCTTATCAGGACACACAGAAGTAGGTCAGGTCTTTGACGGAAGGACAGCCTTCAGATACTCCAAGTCACCTGATTCCCCGCTAGGTTAGCCCATGTGGTTTTTATCTCTCCTGTGTCATGACCCCTGCTCTGTTCTGAGGAGTTCTGATAAATCTCAGTTTCTCCTAAACTTAACAACCCAAACTTTATGTTACTTCAAAATACTCACTGATTTTAAGACCAGTGACTATTTCCGCCAACGAATTTAAAATGTATTAAATATCACCTCACAGCCAGCCTGCACATTTCCTGAGGGCATTCTTCTACTAGGTGAGATCAGAGGTCTCTCCTTTGCCCTGGTTCTGCAGCCAGACACTTCAGTCCAGCACCATTCCCGGGGTAGACAACACAAAAATAATTTAGGAGACAAATTTTTATCATAACTTTCTGTTCTTTATTTTATAAATTTTTCAAATATGCCCTAGAATTTTTAAATTTCACAGCAAAAAAAAGATCATAAAGTTTTGTGTATTACATTTTTCATTTATATTTACGTGTGTTTTAAAAATCAAAATGATCGTAACAGAAAGTCTTTCTTTACTATTTCTTATTTTCTAGTTCTCCCAAAGACAACCTCTTTTTTTCCTTTTAGTTTTTAGTTGGCTATGCATCTGTGTATTTCTAAAGAATATAATATTTTTAAAAATCTCTTTATTTTGCCAAATATTTGTAGTACCCTTTGATATCCTGAAACAACAGATGAAGATTCATCATTATTATAAAGCATTTACTTCTCTTTTAACTTCTCCCATTTTCCCAATAGAGTCATCCAAATATTTTGGGGATAAATAAATACTCACTATATATATTCTTACTACTACGTATATAATGCTTATCACAGATACATAATCATATTTTAAGAGCAATATTTGATTTTATTTAATATCTGGTCATCTATAACTAATTTGTTTTATTATCTCTATCAAATTCTTATTAATGTTTCCCTAAAATACTCAAACATATTATTATTCTATCTTTTTAAAAAACTTCCACAGAAGCCTCTCTTCAAGAAACTCATTTTACCTCATGTAATCTGAATTTATGGGATTTTAGGATTGTTTCCTAGCTGGTATTTCCCTGATCCTGTACCACACTCTTCCTTTATTTGAGCACATGATAGCACCTCAGTAGATACCTAAGAAACAATATATTGGAACAAATAATGTGATTGTACATATAAAATATTTATTTTTATATGCCATTGAGAGATAAGATGAATGCTTACATTCAAATTTCAAATTTTTTGCTATTCCTTCTGTTGAGAGAGTTTACTGTTCTCTCAGTGAATTGAGGTTAATCTTAGTGACTCACTGAGCAGAGGAACATGGCAAAAATATTTTGGAAATTGAAACTAAGTTACCAAAAACATTTATGGCATCTACCTAGCTCACTTAAAAAACTCTCTTGGGGTACAATGTCCTGAAACTGCCATGCCGTCTGCTTTATGTAGCTCTATGGAAATGCTGCAGGAAATGTCTTTGGGTGGTTCCCAGGGGTTTCAACCACCCAGCCTAGAGCCCAGTCACTGAGAGAAGAAGTCACCTTGAACTTTCTCGCCTGGTAGATGTGACTGAAGGAAGCAGCGAACTCATCTATCAACAGCATGAGAAATCCTGAATTTATGACCCTGGTCAACCTTTCCCAGCTCCCTGGCCAAGGTCACAGTTACCTTGAGAAGAGAAGAGAAGAGAAGAGGATGGGGGAGGGGAGAGAAGGGGAGGGGAGAGAAGGTAGAAGAGGGGAGGAAAGGATCATTAATGTTGTACTCCACACAAATCTGCAGTCATAAGCAAATGGTCATTGGCTTTATGCCACTGTTATGATGGCTTGTCACTCAGCAGTTGAGTGAATGCCGACCTCTGAAGACTTCTACTATTTACTGCTACGACTGGGAAGCCTGGTATCATGCTGAGTTTCTGCTGTTTTGGACTCCAGTTTGCAGGCTTTCTCATTAGTGTGCTATTTTTCACTGCGCCAAGAGATTCACATTGATTTTTCTCCTCCCATTCACTGTAGTGAGCACCCGGTGTACTGTTCCAAACAGAGGGCAGGTGTTGGCTGAAATTCTCTGCTTAGTTTTTGTTGTTCATTACCATTTCAAATTGGAAATGCACATTAACTATTTTCACTCCATGATGCCAGTTTAAGGAATGAAATGATTCATGCTTGTTCTTCCTTGGTTGACCCGTCCAGATGCTGTGTGGCGTGATGGTGGTGGTAGCCACACAGCCAGTGCTCCTCTTCAAGCGCGTTGGCATCTTCGTCTCGGCTCAGTTCGCTCCAGGCTTTCCCTTCCCTTCATGCAAATCCTGCTAGTCAAAAGGGCACAGCTCAAGTCTTAGGTCCTTAGGAAGACTTCCTAGTGCTCTGTCTCTCATCTTATTTCTCTCATATTTCCTAAAGTTAGTATTTCACATTGATCATTGTTATAGACACGAAGTGAGCAGCTTTGGATCACTGCTTTCCAGGAGAAATATAATAGAAGCCAAATGACTAGTTTAAACATTCCAAATAGCCAAAATAAACAAAGAAATAAGTACAATCAATTTTAGTAATGTATTCTGAAATAATGTATTCAATTTATCTAAAATATTAAAATATAATTTTAATGCATTAGAAGTCTACAAAATCAATGGGAGATTTTCATCTCTTTTGGTATGAAGTCTTCAAAATGTGGTGTGTAACCAGCACTTGGAGAACATCTCCAAGAGCATCTTGATTCATCTCTGAGTTACTCATAAGTGCCATGAGCTAAGTACCTTTATTAGGATACTGTGGAAAGTTGTTCCATGAGTTCATTATATTCTGATGTCTCAATTTTCATCTCTTGATCTTTCTTTGCTAATTAATATTAACTGATTAATTATGAAATCTTTAGTGTATAACAGCATGTATTTCTTCAGGCTTGTTGCTTTTAACTTTATAATATTATTAATGTCTTGGGGCTCCTTAGTATCTGGCATGGTGTGAAAAATACTGTGGGCATTTGAAAACTATTTCATTCTCATTCTCTCTTTCATTTCTATCTTTATCTCACTTATTATTCTTGACTTGTTCTAGAAAAGTCTTTAAAATGACTGAAGTAGCGTAACATGCAAGTATGTGGATTATCTTGGTATTTATAGTAATCAGAATGTTTGAAAACTCCAAACTTCAATTTCACAAATAATGTAGATTTAATCAATAAACTGAAATGCACAGTGACAATTTCTCCAGAGTGAAAACTATCAATTTCTTCAAAGATTTCCCACAGAATATTTGCAAACAAACTAGATTTAGGGACCATACTTTGTGAGTTGCTTTAAAATATATGTAAAATCACCTTCCTACTTGCTCATGGTGATAGTAATACATTTGGCTCCAGTGAAAAGCTCTTCAGGTAATATTTATATTCTCATTGACCTGCAGTCTTTGCTATTGTTCTTCTGTACAATATGGATGTCATCAAACAGTGCAGATGGCCTGTATTTCCATTAGGCTTTTTGGACAAGATGAGATTTTGTGATTTCTAACTCTTAACCACATTGTAAAATAAATGTACTTATAAGCATAGCTTTAAAATATCTCCCCACTAAGTAACAAAAATGTTTTAATTTTCAAAGTAATGTGCATTTAAAAAATGCATTCAAAGCGCTCTTGGACAGGATCATTAAATGTGCTACTTATATAATTTTAAACTCATTTAATCACATTTTAATTTTATAGATCTTTAGGGGAGTCAAGGACATGATGTGACTGTAAATTGTCCGAGCCTCATTTTCAAACCCTTAATCAGAAGACTTATAGAAGAAGAGGGAATTTACAAAATGTAGAAAACTTCAACAAACTATCTAATTAAGAGCCAGGAAATACAAACATCTAAAGACTAAAATAGAGAGGAACGTCAATCTAGTGAAATACCAGTAATTGGTGGCGTGGGGGACTAAGAAGGAAGCGGGAACTCCCGCCCACCACATGGAGGACATCTGGTTAGCTACCGTGTTAATGTCTTACTATATTTTCTCTTGGTGAATTGTCCCTTCTGATAACTTTACTTTGAAGATTGTATAGTGCTCCACCAAAAGAGAAGGGAAATGTTTCTATGAAAATATAAATTGAGTCATTAGGTATCTAGAAATGTATTATCCCCCAAGCAAGACTAAGTGATAATTTCTTATCTTAGTTCACACAGACCACATGCTATGACCATAATAAAGGCTGGCTGGCTTACAAACATAAATTTATATCTTACAACTTTGGAAGCAGAGAAGACAAAGACCGGGCTCGAGCGGACATGCGGGCTGGTAGAGGACTGCTTCCTGGTTTAAACATGATGCCTTGATAACTTTGTGGCTAGTGGAACAAGCTACATGACATACACAACTTACTCTGGCTCAGTGCTGTTCCAGGTTGCAGTCCGTGGTCAGCTCTCACCAACGGAGAAACATCATGGGAGAAGACACAGTGGAAGTAAGCTACTCACCTCACGGTATCTGGGAGGCAGAGAGGACAAGAAGAGCCAAAGCGAGAGATATAACCTTCAAAGTCATCGCTCCCACCTCCTCCACCTGGGCCTGACCTGGTAGTTGCCCATCCAGCTAGGAACACTTCAGTGTCCTGGTTTCCTGACGAGATGTTCACCTGTATGATCTAGTTGCCTCCTGAAAGCCTCTGCTCTGGACACCTGAGACTTCTAGGGGATATTTTGTATCTAAGCGATAAGAGATGATGACCTTTTGCCATCATCTTATGTGGCAGAATAAGCAAGTGTGCTCTCTGGAGCCTGTGTCTATGCTAGGGCCTTTTATCCATGTGGTTTCCACCCACATGACCTTAACAGCGACCAAAGGGCCACCCCCTGACCCCCTCACATTGGAGGTGGCGTAGCCCATCTTATCTCCAAAAGAATTTGCTGAGTAAATAGATGACTAACCCTACAAGAAAAACTGTTTCTCATTTGGACATTTCTTGGATGAAGACAAGTCCCTTCTCCTGAGTGCTTCAGTTGCATGATCATTATGCAACACATAAAAACACCTCCATGAAAATTAATGACAGGAAAAGAAATGTGAGTGGATAGTAACTGAAAATGAGTGTTAAGTGCAGAGAAGGAGCAAGTGAACAAAAAAGAGATTAATAATAACAAGTCCTACCTGCATGGCAGATAACGCTCTCAGGACTGTTAGGGTTTGCATCAACAGAGTGGCCCTCAAGTGGAGCTTCTGGAAGGTGGTTGGATTATGGAGGCCTTGGCTGACTTGCTGTCAGGAGGCAGGAGCCAGTTAGAGTGACTCACTGTGACCTGCAAGGGTGACTCCCTCCCTGGCTTCTCCCTTCTCTGTCTCTTGGCCATCATAGCCGGAGTGTCCTTTTCTCCATTAGGGCTCTCTGCTCTGCTGTTTCTGCCTGGGAGCTCCTCCACCACGGACTGTAACTGTGAGCCAGTGTCAGCCTCTCCTCTTTTAAATTGTGGGTTTGGGGTGTTTCTTCTAAAGAGAGGAAAGTGACAAAGACAAGGTCAATTATTTCATTCTACCCATAAGGTAGGTAATAACATGTTTATCGCCATTTTATAAATGAGACTCGCATGGGTGTTACTTGACTTACTCAGAGCCACACACTTGGACAGTGGCATAGTGAAGGATTGAAGTCAGACACCCTGCTGGCAGCTTTGAACTATTTGCCTTCTGGGTTATGCCTGGTTATGTGATGGGTGGGATGCTGAGGAGTCCAAGATCAAAGCCCTGGCTGATTTGTTGTTAGTGGAGGTCGGCTTTCTGGCTCAGATGATATATCAGTAACTTTTTGGTGGATGGCATGAATCCGTGAATCCATGACAAGCATAACTTAGTCTGGCTCAAGATTTTCAGCGATTTCCACCCATGGTCAGGTGGCCAAGGTAGAAGCATCGTGGAAGAAGGGCAGGGTGGGAGAAAGCCACTCATCTCATGATACCTGGGAAGCAGAGACAGCAAGGTAGGGACAGTGTGAAAGATAAATTGTTACTAGTTACTATTCTAAAAGTCAATAATTAATACTTAATTATTACTAATTAATATTAATTAGTAATAATTAATATTTAATTCCCAGGAATCTGTACAGCACCATGATGTAGGGTTATTTAAAATGTCCCCTGAGGTCTCATTGTGTTGAAGGCTTGCTTGCCACATCCTGGTTTGTGAGCGATTGGATCATGTGGTTCTAACTTCATCAGAGGATTAGTCCACTGATGAGAACATGCTCTGGTGGCCTTACTGGCAGGTGTCAGAAAGTGGGAACAGGAGTTAGGGACTATTTGGAGGGAGTGGATTATGGAGATGTGACTTTGGGGACAGCCTTGGTGACCTTTCTCATTGCTGAGACAAAATACCTGGCGTCCACCAGTTAAAGGAGAAGTTTTTTTGGCTCATGTTTTTATTTCAACAACTGCAGAAGGCAAGGTGGAAAGATCTTGTGGGGGAAAGCTGCTCTGGTCATAGCAATCAGAAAACAGAAAAGGAAAGGGAGGAATCGGGGAGAGAGACCCTTCTCTTTAGGTCATGCCCCCAGTGATCTGCTTTATCTACCCAGTCACTGCCTCCAGTCAGGCAGCTCTCATGCTCCCACAATCTGATCACCTCCCCACAGAGCCACTTAGGGTCTGGCGATAGCGAGATATAAGCTATAACAAGGACTATATCTAGCCGTTGGCTCCTTCCTCTCTCTTGCTCTCTCAGCTGTTCTGCTTTCTGGCCTCCAGGACATAATCAGCTCCCCCTGCCACGTACTTTCCACCATATTGCTTCTATCACCCCACACCCCAGAAACAATGGAGCTCAGTGGCCAGGCATGCAAATTTCTGCCACTGTAACCTTTTCCTCCTGATAGAGAGGAAAAGCCGACTAATATACATTCATTGACATGCATTCTGATACTCATTTGAAGTCACTACAAATATAAATGAGGTTAAGAGTTGAATTATTTGTCATGAAGGTCTTATCATATACAGCAGTTATCTAGAATAGTGTTTCTTGAATTTTCATAGCAGTACAATTACCTAGGATCCCTTGGTGTCCTCACATGAGAAGATCAGATTTAGAAAATAAATATCAGAATCCTGCAGTGAAAAACCCATGGAGTTCAGATAGAGTTTGAAAAAACATCTGATCCTTTCCCTTTCATCAAGATTTCTTGACTTGTCCACAAAGTTTTCTCAAAAAAGCTCCCATGTAAGCCAGTGGGATACTTTTCTTATTCTGTGTTTATTGCTCATTTGCTCATTCTGTTGGTCTTCTAGACTCAAAGTCTTTAAGGGCAAGGGTCGTATCACTCTGCTGATGTATTTCTGATTCCTCTACTGACCTTTGATACAGCAGATACTAAATGATTATATTTTGAATAAATGATCTCTGTATGTGTACAGATAAGTATGATATAGTCTGAGATGATAAATCATTTTTAAATGACTGGAGTTAGTATTATTAATAGTATCACTTACACAACTCAGAGTGTCTCCCAAAGAATTCACTCAGTGAAACCAACATTTACTGAACAAATCCCCAGTGATGAGTAGTAGGCTAAGAACTAGGGGTTCAAATGAATGAGACATTCTACTTGCTTCAAGTGACTCACAGATTATTACAGGAAATGGACTTATAAACAAACACGTTAAAGTCAACAGCAAGTGAAACTATTAAAAATATGGGCTGAATGCTGATTGAGGAGAAAGGAGCACATCTTGCTCCCGTCAGAAAAAGCTTCATTTCAGGTTCAGTTTTGGCGTGGAAAAGCTGTTGTTGTGGGTGGCTATAGGATGGGGAGAGGAGGGTAGAGAGAGCAGGAGTTGAAATGCTTCCAAGACCAAGAACACTTTGTATTTGTACAAGACCCAGCTATTTAGGGGAATGGAATTTTCAGTGTCCCCAGGCCACCCAGGCCATGCAGGACAGAGAGTGGGGAAAGGTAGAATCTGGGTGTTCCTTTTCACCTGTGTTAAATTTCTTTCTTTATTTAAAGGGATTCACAGATGACCCTTGCTGGGAAGGAAGACAGTTGTGGTGCAGCTTGGTTTCTGCTGCTCTTAGTGGTGCTTGGATCTCACACATAGGTGCCTTATTTCTCTCTCAGCACAGCAAAACCTTGGGAAGAAAGTCTCCCACTGTGCTTTACCTGTCTCAAGCAGCTTAGTAACACATTCTCTTCTTTGTTTTTTTTTAATAAAATAATTAGTTTTATTGCACATTATAAAAGTTATAAAATGTGTGTAGTTTTATTGAGCATCTTCTCTCTCATGTTTCCCCTGTTAATGTTGAAATTTTGGTTAAAATGTAATTCTTAATTAGGAGTACTTTAAAATGGTTTTCTCTCTCTATATGCATATATATATTTTTTTAAACAAATATTATTTCCTTATTTTTTAAGAGGAAAAAGGGAAAGGTGACTCAGAGGATTCTCCTGGCTAAAGAGTAGGCTCAGACACTTGTCTTTGCCAGTTTTCAGATAATGGCGAATTTTGTTTAAATGGTTAACTATTAAAATGCCATCCTTAGTCAAGCCATACAGTGCCTTGATAGCTTTTCCTGCACTCAGGACTGCAGTTGAGGTCTTTTGGCTTATTTGAAAATATAAAGGAAGTCAGGTGTGGTGATTCATTCCTATAATCCCAGCATTTGTCAGGCTGAGACAGGAGGATTGCCATGAATTCGGGGCCAGCCTGGGCTACCTGGTGAGTTCAAGGGCAGCAGCCTGAACTGCATAGTGAGACCTTGACTCAAAAATAAATAAATAAATAAAAGTAAAAAGAAGAAAGGAGGAGCAGCTTTGCTCAGACATCTCCTGCCATGTGACCTTGTGCTCTGCCCATATGTAAAGGGTAGAGGCTTATCAACCCGTTTTGTCTCATCTTGTCAAGACCAAGGCAGGCTTCAGAGTATTAATCTGTCATAGTTTTAAAATGCCATCTGCACTGGATAAAACAACTGGGAGCTATTCATCTGGTTCAGGTTCTGATAAATCACTCTTCTGTTCTGCTGTCAAAAATATTTATGCCTCCAGGATAATTAAAAAGCAAAGAGAAGGTTGAAAAGCCCACACACTTAAGGTTTCAATGCACTTCATGTCTTGGGGCAAAACTCAAAACCCAAAACCTGATGCTTTGGTTCCTGCCATCTCTAACAAAACAGCTTTTATAATTCTGTACCTAAAAGTGAAATATCACCTTCAATACTTCCTTAATCACAGGTGGGCTGTGGGTGTGTATCTTACTCACTCATCTAATCCCTTTCCCCAGTGAATACTGTGACAACAGATTGCCATGCAACAAGTGAACAACCAGAGAACCAGGAGAACTTGGAACATATGGCCCTATGTCTCTGTCGCAGTTGAGACTCCTTGAGTTGATTCCATGACAGCTGCAAACCAGCTATAAGGTTCATAGGGACAATTAGGACAAATAGTTGGAAGCTTCTTCAGACAATGATTTGTGCAGAAGGATCCAGAAGCCTGGGTAGAAACTTCCCTAAGCACCACTGCAGATTTTCTGCAATATCCTGCCCACGATAAGAGCATCAGTGGTTTCTCATGACTTCCAGATCGTCCTTGGAGATGTCATTACTAATGATAGGCTGAATGCAGGGAGTGACCCCTACTTCATCAGGTTAATATCCTTTGTTACAGAACGGTCATCGTTTGCTTCAGAGGTGAAGCTGCTTTAGCATTTAGCTCCAGCAGGCATTTTCTTCAGTATGAAGTAATCACTGATTCCCTTACCCACCTGTGGGGATCCCTTAATTAGCACACTGACATTGCTCTGGTGAGTGTACAATGTGCTTCTTGGTACTTTGATTTTTGATAGAATTCCAGGCCTGTTAGGTGGTGCACTGGTGCCTTTAGAAACAAACTACAGTCTTTATGCACTTCTTGCAGTCTTCTATTTCCACATCATCTGGACCAATTTCCTTCGTTTGAGCCTGAGCCACCTTGATTTTAGTGATTGGTCTTTCATCAGTGGTCAGGTTTTTAATCTGTCAGCTGTTCCAGAAAGGCCCATTCTACTACAGTTTTTTTTTTTTGTATTTCATTTTGTAAAAAGTAGATAAAGAACATGGGAAGTCTGTCCCTTTACAATCACAGCATGTTCAGGTGGATCCCATGAGAAAAGTCTATGAGATGTTATATGATGAAGAGAATTTCTGTGATGCTGCACTTGAAGAGGATTCCACTTGAGGAATTTAGCAAAACTGCTCTGCTTTTCATTTTTCTACTTCCCAACAAAGCCACAAGTTGTCCTCCTGAGTGTAATATTTGAGTTGGACAGCTAGGACCTCTCATTCTCCTGTCCTTTGATTGGATTCATTTGGGGCTGCCTCTGCATTAAAGTAGTGGGTAGCTTGCCACTAATAAACATCAGACTGTAAGCACTAATATTTCTCCATCCCTCACAAGAATCTCTTTCAAATTGTTCTCAGAAAGATTAAGTAAGAGATATCATTGTACTTAAACCAGATTTTCTGGGGCTGATTATAGATATAGGTCCAGTGGTGTCCTGCATTACGTTGTCTTTCATGGACAAGAACTATAGGTGCTCAGTAAGACACCTGAAAACAGAGAGTCACAGTACACTTGCTGATCAGTCTCAGTGGTACTTATGCTATGATTGTCTAAGTCTTGTATGTCTGGTTCGATTTCACTTCCATCTCTGAAGACAGGTCTTAACAAAGTTAATCTCCTCAGGCATGACTGTTCCAGGAGTGAGGTGTGCAGGCAGCCCAGGAAAGATGGGAGAGCAGTTAGTGGTCAGTTCATCACCGCAGGTTGATGTAGATAGGATTCAGAAAGAGGAAAGGCACTTTCAACAACTCAAAAAGAGCTTTCTGGACATGTACCTCCTTTAGATGTCAGGCTAGAAAGCAGGCAGAGTTCTGAAAACTGGCCATGTCACATGTGTGTCACTTGGAGATGGACAGGTTTCTGAGTCAGGTTTGGTACTGGCAAATTCGGTAACATATTTCAACATGTCTGGGAGAGGGAACCAAGCCGGGCCTGAGCCATAGTTCATATACCTGTCCACATTTTACTGCAGAGATTTTATTTCCTGCTTCAACTTTCAAATACACTGTCTCATTTCAAATAATCTCCTTGCTCTTGCCCATGTACCTGTCAATATAAATAATCGAGGAAATACCAGCTTGTCATTAATTTTTTTTCTGACTGCCCAAGGAACTGATTGATCACAAATCTTGAGAGCTTGAAGGTCAGCACTGGAGGTACCTTGGCAAACCAATGTTCTTTTCCTTACTGCACTGAATGCTCAGGACAAAGAAGCCCAGTGTTACCCTCCACCATGGTCCCTCCCCAGTATTGCTCTAGATTGTGTTAATTGTTTACAACATTGCTCTATGTTGTGATCACTTTTCACCTAAAGGAGATACTCAGGTGAAGATCTCCCCATTGTAAAAGGGCTTTCCTTCATGAATCCCGTCAGTCAAGAAAGAACTGTAAAATTGCTGTACATGGGAGTTTCAGATTTGCTCCTGGGATTGTTAACATTAACAGCTAGCTGGAATACACTCTTTAGCCAACCCAGAAGCTTGTGGAGAAATTCATTCACATCTCACTGTTGTTCATCAGAGGATCAGAATATCTCTTTTAACAGATCCAGGGATGCAGAAAGGCCTACGGATTTTTTATTTGATCCCATTACCACAGCCAGCTAATCCTGAGCACTTTGCTGAAATATGATATTTCTCTTTTCAGTGTGACTTCAACAATTTTAAAATACATTTTGAGGCAGGTGACAGCTGAGAACAAGTCTTTGAAACTCAGGCAACTGAAATAGAGACCAAATAACAGCACAGAAGAAGCATGTATTTCCAGTGTTTTTCAGCCCAGCTAGCCAGCCATCAACTCTGCTCCAGTCAGCAAGGCTGGAACTTTCACCCAGACTTCACAGCATTTTCTATTTTAGTCTTTAGTTTCTGCAGAGTTTGCCTCATGGATCCTGTTAAGATTTCTTCCATCAACTTGAATTTGGGGAGGCTCAAAGCAATGGTATCCTGAAGATCATTCTTTTGATGGGGAAGATCTATCACTTGTGCTAATACTTCTCTCTTGACAGTACTCCACTCTACTTCATACGGTTCAGTGGCAGCAGTGTCTTGACTGAGCTCCTTGGAGTCATAGCTGGGGTCCCTTTCTGGCCCTCTGGCAACAGGGAGGGACTGCCTACATCCCACTGGGTCCTGGTCCCTGCAGAATACTCTTTTGAATGATGTACGATGTTTCTCTTTCTTAATTTGAAATATATTTTAGTGTGGCTAATAAACTGGTGTCCTGGAAGCTAGCTTCCTAGCTTCTCCATCAAAGGTATCCTCCCAGGAGAGATGCCAGCAGATCTGGGGCTGGAGAGCTATACCTGGCTTTGAATGGTGGGATAAAATGTCTACATTTAACCATTCAGAAGTCAGGAAACCAAGACACCTTCTATGCAGGGTTCTGTCAGAGCCACCTTTTAATGCTGAAGAAACTATTTCTGGAGGGGATGTAAGTTCTGCAGTTACTTGAGTTGGATGGACTAGAGGTAATGTAAAGGGCGGGTAAAGGCCGGGGCTTGTTAGGGTGTGGTTACAGTACTTCAGAGAAAGATGCTTGAATCCAGTCTGTCTGGAGGTAAAAGCAGCTGCATTTTGTGATTGATATGTTGTAGGGAATAAAAGAGAAACAGGAAATTGAAACCACACCTAAGTTTCTAACTAGGTAGCCTTTGACACAGGATCAGCACCAGGAAAATACAAAAATTATAAAGATGTAAATTTAGAAGATGACAATGTGTGCTCTTACAGATATATAGGTTTAAGATGCCCATATGTTACTGAGATGAATGAATACATACAATATGTCAGGTTTTATTCCAGGTTTGGTCTTTTTCTTCTTAGAAAAAGCATTTTGAAATGAAGTCATTTCTAGAATTGCCTATAGAGGTTACCAATATGATTCAAAATAGGAAAAATAGGCCTAGAAGGTTTAGATACCTGCTCATACTTTTAAGTTGCCCCCAGAGAAGTGACGTTCAAGTGAAGCAGCCCCCTGCTCTAACTCGTCTGCAAGGAAGAAATTCATTTAGCAAGGATCCAAAGTAAAGCACATAAAGCTGGCTGCAAAGGAGGAAGTTAATAAATCTTAAACAATTAAAGGGTCCACGGATCAGGCTTGGATAATGGCAGGCTGCTTTATGTGCTATGTGAAGGAATTCACACGGATTTGTGACAGGTTGGTCAGTCATTTCATGAACAAAGAGCGATTTGACACAAACAAGAGGTGAAACAATTTAGACACTCACAGTGATCATATTCCTGGTAGGAAATTTGTCTCTATGCATGATATATCTACTTTCTTCTTTATTCCATTCCCTCCCCCTCTTTAACCCCCTTCTCCTTCTTATTTATCAAGCTTTATTTCCATTTTATCCTTTTTCCTCATTTTTTCTTTTCTCTTCCTCCCCACCCGCAGTTCTCCTTTCCTTTTGAACAATTACCTCCTATTTCACAATCTAAATTGTGCCAATAAACTTGATGAACAAACAAAAAACAAAAAGGATTATACAGACTATATTTGGTTAGCCAAACATCATATTTACCTCATTTGCTATTTTTAGAAAATGTTTACTAGCTCTTGCTAAAGCAATTTGATCTGTTGCCTTACATGCTTGAAGAGAGGCACCTCTCTTATTTGAGGACCCATGCAGTTTTGAGTGTGCACTTTTAAATTTCTGACCAATGAACCTCTTTATGCCTCTTACTGATGTATGCTAAAAATTCTTTTTCTGTAAAGGAAATCAGCACACCGGCAACATGCCCTGGGAGTTGGGCTAGTCAAGGTTCCCTGCTTCCATTATGGGGACCTCATCCAACCCTGCTCAGTGACATTTCCATGACTATTGGAAATAGTCATACTTCATATTTTAAAGTGCCTGGTATTCAGAGAGGATTATAACAGTTAGAATTTTTAAAAAGTAATTAACATCTCTCCTTTCTCCGTGTTTTGGCATGCTAGAGTCTCCGTCTTGAGGTTTCCAGGTTCCTTCCATCCTGAAAAAAGAATTTGTTAAGACAAGAACAAAAAGTTTTAAGGCTTTACATTTGTTAAAGGAAGCAAAAGAAACAGACTCTGCAAGTGCATTTGAGCCAAATAAAGCCAGAAAAAGAAGTGCACTCTACAGGACAGAGTGAGGGGACTGTCTACTGTGAGGGGACAGAGTTTGGTGGTGACTGTCCTTTTATATCCCATCACTCGAGCTGTCAGGTCTAGGCCACGCTGTGGAAACCCTGCCTGAGTTCTCCCGGGAAGTGGAGGTGCAGGGAGGTGCGAACTGTTCTGCTCATGTGTCCTGGGAGTTTTGTAATTCACAGGTCACACCTGCTCCCCCAGTCAGCTTTTCCGCTCCTAATCTCCTTTGTCACTGCTATTTGGAGACTGGTACAAGTGATCTTCAACAGCTGAGGCTCGGGGAGCAAAGTGAGAGAAGACACGTGGGCTGGGAATCAATCAGTGTTTGACCCCTGCCCTCCGGGTCAGCCTTCAGCCATGGTGCCCATCAGAAAGCAGCTGCAGTTCATCTTCCCAGGCAGCAGGATTGCCGGAAAACCAGAGAACAGGAACCAGTCAATGTACACTTTGCGAAAAAGAGGGTCGCTAAGCAGGAGAACGTTTCCAGGAAACCCTTGTGGTTTTAAATCTGTATACTAGTTTGGGGAGTATGGCCATTTTCACAATATTGATTCTTCCTAACCAAGAGCAAGGAATATCTTCCATTTTCTAATATTCTCTTCAACCTCCTTTTTAAGAGTACTATACTTTTCAGTGTATAGGTCTTTTATATCTTTTGTTGGGTTGATTCCTAACTATTTCATTGCTTTGGATGCTATTGTGAAAGGTACTATTTCAATAATTTCTTTCTTAGTGAGTTTTTTTGGGTCTTCCATGTGGAGTATCATGTCATCTGCAAACAGTGATAATTTAAATTCTTCTTTTCTTATCTTTATTCCTTTTTTTTCTCCCTCTTGTCTGATTTCTCTGGCTAATATTTGTAGAACTGTATTGAATAGGAGTGGTGATAGTAGACATCCTTGTCTTGTTCCTGATTTTAGAGTAAAAGCCCTCAGTTTTTGTTTATTTAGTATAATGTTGGCTGTTGGTTTGTCATAAATGGCCTTTATGAGATTAAGGTAGTTACTATCTATTCTGAGTTTCTGTAGGTTTTTTTTTTTAAAATCATGAACAATGTTGCATTTTATCAAAAGCTTTTTCTGCATCTATTGAGATGATTGTGTGATTTTTCTTTTTGACTCTGTTGGTGTGGTGTATTACATTTATTAATGTAAGTATGTTAAACCATCCCTATATTCCTGAGATAAATCCCACTTGGTCATGATGTATAATCTTCTTGATGATTTGTTGCATTCTATTTGCCAGTATTTCACTGAGAATATTTGCATCAATGTTCATTAGTGAGATTGGCCTATAATTCTCCTTTTTGGCTGGGTCTTTCTCTGGTTTTGGTATCAGAGATACACTTACCTCCAGGAATGAGTTAGGGAAGATTGTTTTCCTTCCAACTTCATTGAAGAGTTTGAGGAGTATTGGCATTAAATCTTCTCTAAATTTCTTGTAGAATTCAGGTGTGAATCCATCAGGACCTGGTTTTTTTTTGTGGGTAAGTTTTTAATCACATTTTAAATTTCAATAGCTGACATTGGATTATCCAAAATTGTTATATCTTCTTGATTGTGCTTTGATAGTTCATACACTTCTGGAACTCTGTCCATTTCCTCTGTGTTTTCTATCCTACGTGAGTGAAGATTTTCAAAGTAGGTATTCATGATGTTTTGAATTTCCATTTGATCTATAGTAACTTCTCTCTTTATTCCTTAATTCTTGAGTTTGAGTTTTTTCTTTCTTTTTCTTGATAAGGTTGGCTAGAGGCTTATCAATTTTGTTCATTCTCTGAAAAAACCAGATCTTTCATTCATTAATTCTTTGTAATTTTTAGTCTCAATTGCATTAATTTCTGCTCTGATCTTTATAATTTCTTCTCTTCTATAACCTTTGGATTTGACTTGCTCTTCTTTTTATAGATGCTTGAGGTGTAGCATCAGGTTGTTTATTTGTGCTCATTTTATTTTCTTGATATGACAATTTATTGTTATATAATTGTGTGCTCCTGTATTTGGTGCATATATTTATAACTGTTGGGTCTTCCTCTTGAATTTTTCCACTAACAAGTATATAGTGACCTTCTTGATCTCTTTTGATCATTTTTGGTTTGAAGTTCACATTGTCTGCGAATAGAATAGCTACCCCTGCTTTTTTCTGGGTTCCTGCCACCTGGAATCTTGTTTTCCAGCCCTTGAATTTTAGTGTATGAGTTTCCTTTTGAGTCAGATGTGTCTGTTTTATACAGCATATTGTAAGATCCTGTTTCTTGATCCATTCTGCCAATCTATTTCTCTTAGTAGGTGAATTAAGGCCACTTACATTGATGGATATAACTGATATGTACTGGGTCATCTTTGTCATGTTATTTTCCTTCTGTTGATTTTCTGCTGTTGCCCCCTGGTTTAATTGCCTACCATATCTGGTGGTTTCTTCCTCACGTTGTTCTGGAAACTGTAGTCATTTTTAGCTCTATCTAGTATGCCTTTCAGTACTCTCTCTAGGGTTGGTTTGTGGAATCAGTTTCTTCAGTTGTTCCTTGTCATGGAAGTACCTTATTTCACCATTAAATTTCAAGGAAAGTTTTGCTGGGTACATACACCTGGGTTGAAAGTTGTTTTCCTTTAGGTCTTGAAACACTACATTCCAAGCTCATTTTAACTTGAAGGTTTGTGCTGAAAAGTCTGCTGTGATTCTGATGGGCTTTTCTTGACAGTTGAGTTGTAGCTTCTCTTTAACAGCTTTTAGTACTGTATTTTTATGCTGTATATCTGGGATCTTAATTATTATATGTCTGGGTGTAGACTTATGTTGGTTGTGACTGTTTGGCATTCTATATGCCTCACTTATCTGCATATCAGGTTTTTTCCCCATGTTTGGGAAATTTTCTGCTGTAAATAGTTTACCGATATCATTCATGTTGACTCCTGCATCTTCATTGTTGCCTATTAGCTTATTTTGTTTCTCTTAGTATCATCTTGAAGCTGCTGAATTGTCATTTCATGCTGCTTTATTATTTTTAAAAATTCTATCCTTTCATGATTGCTAGCTGATATCCTGTCCTCAAGGTCTGAAATTCTATCCTCAGCTTCATTTAAATGGTTTTGCCAACTTTCAACAGATTTTTTTATTTCTTGGATATCTCTTTAAATTTGTTCCATGCATTCTGCTTGTTTTCTGTATTGTTCATTCAAGTTTTCAGTCAGTTTGCCATGTTGTTGTACTTTTTTTATCTATTCCTTCTCTAGCTGTGCTGAGCAACTCCTTTACTAAGGTTGTCACTTCTGTCTTTATGTGAGAAACTATTTCCAATTTGATTCCTCTATAGCCTCATGAATTTGCTTCTTTGCTTCATTTGCTATCTTTTCAGAGATATCTGGTGTATGACTTTTAAAGTCTTCTATTTTGCTGTCACCCATTCTTGCACCTGATGGACTAGATGCTTGAGATTGCATTTTGCTTTTATGTTTTGTCATTTTTATCTTTCAGGCTAATATTTGGTCTTTCAGTCCCTCAAGTCTCACCTATTGGTAGTGTGTATCTTACAGTCCTGCTGTGTGGTTGATGTTTGTCCAATTATTGGGTACCACAATGAGGAGAGGGCCAGTCACCCGAATCCCTCCTGCAGAGCCTGTTGGATGAGTCCTATATTCTTCCTGAGCTGACTAGCCTAGGAGTACTGAAATAAGTCAACCCTTACTTCCTGCTGTTACTATGTCTTTGGGGTGTTCCACAGATCTCCCAGTCTATAGGGTTTGTCTTAGCTGGGACCCTACTGTGTCACTGGTGATAAGCCCTTTTAATCTTCTTCAGGTTGGGGGAGACCTTATTGGCACCTCCCCAACACTCCTGATGTTCCCTGTATGGAGGAAGGACTCACCCACACCCTTGCCAAACTCTCCAAAGTCCTGGAGGGGACTTTGCTACTGCTCCTGTGTACCCACTGGAGACCTCTATTTTAGGGGCAAACTCACCACACTGATGGAAGCCTGCTGAGGTGGGCTTTGTTTGGATGAGGGGTTACTGAGTCTCCCATCAACCCAGCAAGATTAATCCACTGCAGTCCAACATTCTGGGAGGAGGAGGCACAGCTGAGGATCAACAGCAGTACTAGGTCCAGGAGGTAGGGGAATTCCCCAAAGACTGGGTGGGAGGGCAGGTGCAGAAGTGCCTGCAATTTGGGCAGGAGGTCCAAAGTCTAAAGGCTGGTTCAGTTTCATTCATTTTGACCTCTCTCTCTCTCTGTCTCTCTCTCTCTCTCTGTCTCTGTCTCTGTCTCTCTCTCTCTCTCTCTCTCTCTCTCTCTCTCTCTCTATATATATATATATATATATATATATATATATATGACAGAGATACAGACAGACAGACTGACTGAGAGAGAAAATGAATTTCAGTTCACCTCTCTTTGTCCTTTCCTTATAGTGAGGCATTATTCCTTTGGCTACTAGCCAAGAGTTTTTCCATTGCCTTCTAGTAAAATACAGACTAAGGACATATGCCTGATAATTCTGTGCTGCTAATGAGAGCCTGAGTCCTGTTAGAATCCATGCTTACAAGTATCATCAGTAGTACAGTATCTTTTGTAGAATTACCCAGGTAATTACACATACAAGTAATTGTGCCAGTTTTTTTTCTTTTTCTTTTTTTGGTACTGGGGATTGAACACACAACCTTGCTCTTGCCAGGCAGGTGCTTATGCCACGGAGTTAAATCCCCAGCCCTGTGCCAGTTCATTTTAATGGTCAACTTGATGGGATTAAGTGACTTCTGGAGAGGTGACTGGATAATGGTGATAGTACATTCATCTGTGGTTTGATCTGCTTATCTTCATCGCTGATTGTCTTGTTAGGAGGTGCATGTGGTTAGATCTGGGTCACTGAGTGTAACTGGAGGGCACCTCTCTCTCTGGCACTTCTCTCCTGTGCTCTACTTCTGGAGTTTTCCAACCATAGACTAAAACTTTTGAAACTGCGAGACTAATACATTGTTCCTCTTAATTTTTGTGTCAAGTGTTTTGTTCCAGGAATAGGAAAGTTGACTAATACAATAAAAAAGTTAGTAGTGAAGTTGAAAATAACTAATTTTTTTTTCCTGGTTAGGCGACTACCTGTTAAAGTATATAGAAACATGAAATCTCAAATTTTTGTTCAAATCATTCCTCAGCTTGAGCACCTCCAACATAGCCTTGCATTTCATGTTTTTATTTTTACTTAAAATTTGGAAACTTTCTGTATGTAGCTTCTAAATTCTTTTTTGCTTGATTTTGAGATTCAGTATTATCTCACCTTGTAATCTGTTGGCTTGCCAGGGAGTTTAACTCAATTAATTTTGACCCTAGTTTCTTCCTGAGACCATAAGCTCACAATGTGACCATGAATTTTGTGGTTCATTTTGTTGATACCTGACCATAGAATGTGATTAAATGGATCATGATTCTTCAGCTTTAGTAAAGTCAGATAATATCTTGGTGATTAATAACATCCTTAGTTATTTGTCTTTGGAGACTTTAGAGAATATTCACATGGCCTTAAGTCACAGTATCTAGAAAGCTGCAAAATAATTTCCTTTCGCATAGTATTTTATTGTGTTATTTCCTGAATACTCTTAGAATTTTGAGATATTATTTGTGCTAGAAGCAGAGTTTCTGGAATTGGTGATGTAACCAATTTTCTCTTCCTTAGGGGTTTCTTGTACTGAAAATGATGAAGTATGAAGTCCACAAACACAGGAGTGGGGATTGAGCTGAATTTAGTTTACTAGAAAGAACAACAACAACAAAAAGCTGTCACTAACCATCCAGAGAGGCTCCAAGGAAGGGTGAAGAGTACGCACCTAAATTCGGGGCCTTTATGCAGTTTGTGGGGCTATTTTGGTGGACACGTGAAAATAAGACAAGGAAACAACACAGCTGTCACTTTTAGCTAGGTTTCTGAAGTCAGGATGGGAAGACTTGTGCTGTACCCCAACTTCCCAGGGCATATCTCAGTTTGTCCAGGTCCTTGCCCGTGGCTGGCATTTTTACTTAGGCTTCTAACTTCATGAGAACAGAGCTCCTGGGCTCTCTGGCTTCCCAGGGCAAACTTCAGTGAACCTCTTCCTCTTGTGCTCTGACTTTCCCAGGGCTTGTCTCAGTTTACTCAGGTCCCTTGCCCAGCTGTCTATTGTTTGTCCATCTCCTGTTCTCAGTGACTTCGTTTGTGATTTCAAATAGGTCACTGCTAAGCTCAGCAGATCAGAATGTGGATAAAAAGGCAGACCATAAAGATCAGACTTGGGAAGTTTCAAATGGGATCAAGGACTCCCTGGGCAGTGGGACTCCAGATAACATGTGTTAAGCTCTGACAGAAAACTTGTCCACTTTTGATCATGAGCTGAGAGTTTTCAGGAGACTAAGAATGAGAACTGTGGTGTAATTAATCCAACAGAGGAAATTCAAGGCAGCAGAACGACCATTCAGAGTGTGGATTAGATATGATCGGGAGATTTTTGACAGTTTTATCTTGAGAATCAAGACAAAGAGGCAGAGTTGAATGATTTAAAATATTTTGAGTTTGCAATTAAAAGAAGCCAAGTTCTTTGGATCTGGACAGTACAGAGAAAGTCTTGAAAGCATGGGAGAAATTAGGAAGAATGCACTCTTTGAAGGCTCAAGAAGAGAAAAGTGAAAGACTCCTTAGAGAAGATAGCCAGCCCCAGGGCACTGTGCTGCAGAATGCCAGGGGCAGCATCAGAAACAGGACTTGATTCCCCAGGATTCAGTTCACTGTGCTTCATCATCCAGGTGCTCAGAGTTAACCACCAGCAACATGCAAATGCACTTGACTGCTGCTCCGCTGCTGTCAGACCTTGCCATTATTCATGTGATACTGATTTTGTAAGAATGCAGCAGGCAAGAGTCATGGGAACAGGGAGGTCTCCTCTCTGATTTCAAAAGACAGCCTGGGAGGCTGGGCAGTGTGCACTTCAAGGAAAGTGTGTGAAACTGAGAGCACAGTGCAGATCCCAGGAAGTTGAAGCGAGGAACATAGACTGTCTGAGGAAACCCAAAAGGAGTGAGTGAATAGAGAAGTCATGAGCTATACAAATGGGAGAGGAGATTAGGGTATGGCATAGACCAGCCGGAGAAGTAGGCATGATCTGTTAATTACAAAATCCCAGGACACAGGCACAGAACATTTCCCAAAGCCCTGCACATGAACTTCTCAGAGAACTCCAGCAGGTTTAGGGTAGGGTAACCTGGACCTGGTTTCACACTGAGGAGTGGGAGACACAAAACACACAGTTGGCATTGAGCTCTTTTCTACTGTGCCCTATAATGCAGCCTGCTCTCTCCTGTAGGGTGATTTATTTTCCAGTGTTTACTTGATCCACACTGCTGTTCAGAGCTTGTTTCTTTTCCTAATTTCCACAGGAGTAAATGTAAAACTTTGCTATTGTTTGTACTTGCCTTGATGGATTCTTTGTTCAGGACAGAAATAACCCAGGAACCACC
>PVLA01015801.1:0-23490 GCA_004027455.1 Hydrochoerus hydrochaeris
CCTTTCCTTTCCTTCTTCAGAAATGTATTCCCAAATTGCTGAAGAAAGGTTTGGTGTGGGTGAGAATAGGTGGCTCCCTCAAAGGGACACCTGGAAAATTTTTTTAAGGTCTCATTCTCAGAAGTCTTTTCCTGGTAGCTTAGAAAAGCAGTTGGTGGACCACGAACCATCTCTCCTCTTTTCCTGCTCTTATGCTCTTATGCTTGCTATTTTCTTTCAACACTTTCTAACAATTACTTCCTCATTGGGAAACAGAGTATGAGTCCCTTTATAAGGAAACCCTCAGCTCGTCATATGCCATAAAACACGTATTCAAGAATGTCCCAAGAAACTCAGAAAGGGGAAGGAGGAGGACTATGTTAATAAACTGACAGCCTTGTCATAGAGCCCTGCAGATACTGAAATTTCATTTGGAGACTTTGGATGCACCGTGACTGGCCAGGCAGAACCACTGTATTTGCAGGAGACACTAAGCTCATAGAAATGCCTCCTGGTGAATAATGTGCTATGGCTGTCATTACTCCAGCAGTGAATAATGAGAAGATGCTTTTTAAAACAACAATTTATAATCAGCCTTATCTGACTTTGCTGTGTTCTTGGTTTGAGAACAGAAACAGCAGTAACAATGGACATGGAACAAAACATTTTGGAAGTGTTTTCTTTTTTTTTTCTCTGTAAGAAAGCATTTTAAAATTCCACATTCAGAAGCATCTATACACACATGATACACTCAAGCAAGAAACTGAAATGTTTTGAGGACTATATCTAAAGAGATCTGGCTTTGGGATGATTTTTGCCGGTCTTCTAAGAGAGAATCCTCAAAGTGGAATTCCCTAATTCTTCTTGTCTGTATTCTGAGATGTGACATAGTGCTCCTTCCTCTTAATAATTTGCAAAATTTGTATTCTTCATTTTAATTTCACCTCTAGGTAGCAGAGAAGCAAACAATTCTTATGTTAAATTGCCGTAAAATATTGGGAATCTCTAAGTTGTATTTCTCTAACTCCTGCAGGGTAGACTAAGATTAAAATTTATGTCATTCTAGAAGTCCTAGTAATCACTGGAGAAGGTAAAGTTTACAGAAATTTGCAAGTTCCACAAACCATTTCAGTCCAAGGGCTGTGAACAGAATCTACATGGTTTTCTAACTTCACTTACTCATTTATTCTCTCAGTAAATGTTCACTGAAGTCAATTCCTTCTAGTTTCTTCAGTTTCTTCTGGTGATAAAACAAGAGACAAGACACAGGCCCACCACCCTAAAACTTCTGGTCCATTCTGCTTGGATTGGACCTACTGATTCCTTGGCCTGTTTTTGCCAGTAATGCACGAGGTCTTGGATTCATGAGCTCTTTAAGTTGAGTTGTAGTCACTGCTTATAAAATCCATACACAACATGAGCATTTTTAACCTCAGAACTCAACATCCCTCAAAAACATAACTCTCAGATCTAGTATAATTGTGTTTCAGCTTTGACTTTATTTAATGGCAGAGAGGACAATTTTTAGGTTTTTATATTAATGTTGAAAAACGTTGCATAAACTGAAATGAGGACAAAATGAGACTTTATAAAGGGTTTAGCAACAATGGATAATTGCATGGCAGGATCTCAATGTTTTTGTTCTTACACAAGGCTCATCCTCACACTCACAGGTGAATATTCTTTCCTTTCTGCAGCATGCAGTAAGCAGGGGCAGCAGCAGTGCATGTGCCCTAGGCCTAGGGCACAGCATGGCTCAAGTTCCTGGAATCTCTCCTGGCTTGTTCCCTTATCACAGTGAGATCTCTGGGGAGGCTAGGTGACTTAGGCCTACTTACTACTTTTAAAAAGGACTTCAGTTCATGAGTCCTTCAGGTAGAAAGTGAAGTGCAGAGTGGACATTCCCTTTAGCATCCATTTGGGAAATGACGGAAATGGTTGGTAAGCAAACCCGTTGCCCACCGCCATGGCCTCAGTGCTGTGGGCTTCATAACATCTCTGTCATGCACAGATGGGAACCTCAGCACTTATGGTCAGGAAGATAACGCTTGGTGACCTAGAAGACTTTGAAAACCAGGCCTCCTGCCATTTCTGTAGTTACTCTGTCTGGAAAACGCAGGGCAGGCGGCGCAAGCTGGGCTTTGATATTAGCTGACCAAAGTCTCTTGGAGGCTAAACTTTTAGCAGAAAGCTTGAAATTGACACACATTAGTCTGCTAATTGGAAAAGAGTCATTTGGTTTAGAAAACACAAGTGAAGCTTTTCTACACCATGACTGTATATATTACACAATAGCCAGCTCCCTTTGATCATCTTAGAAGGTCAGAAAAAAACAGATGAGAACCTATTAAAGCTTGGATGTGTAAAAATCATGTTTTCTGTGATGACACAAGTGCAGAACTGTGAAACATGTCTCCCACCTTAATTTCCCTGGATGTAAACTAACTGCAGCTCTGAAATGCTGAATGTAATGGCAAGATTTGGTCCTATGAAATTTAAATACTTGGAGCAGACAGAGCAAACAGATTGCTAATAATGGCAAAAGTAAAGATAGTAAAAGCCTTCTTGTGCTTCTCTAATACTTTTAATCAAATTGCTCTTTACAACTTGCTCGATTTTGGTTTCGTTTTAGTGTGGGAAGTGATGTTGAATTGACTTATAGCAGCATCATTGTTTTAAGAGAAAGCACAAAACATTCAAATTTTTTGACGCATTCAGCCAATGAACTTGTTATGAACAAAGTGAACCAGGTCAGAACAATGTCTGTATAGAATCCCAGGACATTATGTTGGCATTAGAACTTAAAGAATTAATCTGATCTTATCTAATCTAAGGTTTTTGCTATGAGTAAAATCACTGTGGTATAATAAGAAAGTCTTCGGTGGAGGAACGAAACTGGTTGTAACAGGTGAGTATTGCTAGAATACATTTCTTAAGCTACTGGAGGAAAGAGAAGAAATAATCTTGTTGGAATAATAGTGACCGTGTTCAGGAGAAAGAGGAATGTGAGGGGGATTTGTTGTACAAATCTTAGGATAGATTTTAATACAGATGCTCATGCTGAAGGAGATCAGGTCAGCATTGTGCAGATCCTCTGATAGGATTTGGCTGTGAGCATTTGGAACTCCTGTAAAGTAAGTGCTCTCATCTAATGTGCATAATGAGATCACTAAAGTGTTAGATTCTGGGACAAAACTCTTTGTTAGAAATAAACCTGTAACAGAGCAGCAGAGCAGACTCATTCCTTCTTCTCAAGGTCAAATGTGTTGTGGAAGGGTCGAGCTATGCAGGTCGGTAGATCTGCAGCTCTGGCTCCACCATTTACAGTTTAAGGAATTCAGTGGATTATTTCCTAGCCCATAAAATAGGATAATGGTGTGAATCTGACAAGGATATATGAGAATTGAATATGATAATGTGAATAAAGTCCTTGGCTCGTTGTCCAATGCATAATAGATGTCCAATAACTGTTCTCCCAAGTCACACATAAAAGGAGAGTTGTCTACACTATGTCTTTTCAGACAACTCTACCACAGAATGGAATTCTCCTTAGGATTAAACTGTACCTGTAACTGTTCCAGTGACAGATTATCTTAACATCCACTCACATAAAGAGTTGGATCTGAAGGTATTTATCTCCCTTCAGGAAACCTTTTCTTTCCCTGCAAGAAAGAGTTAACTAAAAAATGTTTTCAGAAAAATTTTGGTCTGCATCATGTAAATTTTTATGTTTATCCTAATTGAATGCCTCTAATATCAATACTGATGATTCTAAACTTTACAGCTGGCTGAATTAGGCTTCTGTCCATACTTACAGACAAGACTGTCTAATTCATATAAGAAATTGCTCAGCTTAAAAATCTAATACAGTTGAAAACTTGTCATAAATCTGAAATGTACACATAAATATGAAACAGGTGTTTCTATTAGATAAAAAAGCAAAAAATAGAGAACATTTAAATAAATTCTCATAAGTGAATATGAAATATTATACTTTCAATAGATAACACTATATTTGTCAAGTTTATATACAATTTGAATTGTTGCATCTTAAAATGCAAACCCAGAGAAATTTCACCCAAAATGAATTAAATGATAAAACAAATGATATGCATTAATGAATTAGACAGTTTCATTTTTAAATAAAATATATGGCAACCATTCCTTTCATTATTCAATTAAATTTATCATCATTAAAAATTGATTATGAAAAATACTCCATACAGATATTTACAGTCTCATTTACAAAGACAGTGTAATAACAGCAACCCACAATATAGCTAGCAACCATGTATAATCAGGTACAATGAAGTTTACTTAACTATTGCACTGAAAAATTTATAGAAATTCAAGTAATATTTTATTGTCAAAGAATGAACATTAAGGAATTTTTAATGGAAAAATAGATGCTACTCTACAGAAATTTTTTTCAATTTGACATTTGATTTCAACTTACTTTTTGTAAGTCTAAAGCATTTTGATGAAAAAAACACAATATTAAGATGAACATTAGATATACTACATTGGATTACAGTAGAATTATATAAAATACAATTGAAAATTAATTATCCTTTATAACATGCTTAAAAATACAAATAAGGTGAATGACTGAAGAAATATATCCTACTTTTTGCACTAAAAATAAGATATATAGCTTTAAATAGGCAAATTGCCTAATGATATTTATACCATGTTCAAAAATACTAGCATTACAATCTTACTGATTTTGTATAAAAACCAAGAGCGTTGCTGCTAAAGGTAGAAATGAGCAAGAATTTTTGTTCTTTTCTACTCAAAGTAAACTGAATTGTTATACAGACTTCAAATTATCTCCCTCAAGTTGACATAACATTTGAGTTTCAATTTGAAATCTAATCAGAAGAGTCCTGACATTTGTAATAAGTCACTATATTGAAAAATAAAAGTATAACTAGCTAGTATTCAAAATGACATGATGTATCTTAATATACATGTGATCCTTTGATATATATTTTGTCATTGTTCCTGAAAGAAACTAGGGACATACAACATTATACTAATTATACATAAAATTTGGTAGGTTAAGACAGAAGAATAAAGCAGCTTCAAAACAGATGACTAGCACAGAGTATTGATCCATATTTTTGGAAAAATATTGAGAATCAAAATTTGGATATTAAAATATTTATAGATCCTCTCCCTGACTCATATTATACCTTGATAAATAAAGTATAAAAATTGTGTCATATCCTTATGGATGATCGAAGTTTAAATGAAATTACAACGTGAAATGGGTTTTTGATGAGCATTTTCTAAACAAAATAAAATTTGGGTAAATGCATTACAGGGTAAGACTGACATAAAAGCACTTCTAAAAATGAAAGCAATTTAAAGAATTTGTGAATATTATAATTTTGGTTCTAAATTTAAATACTGTAATTATTTGGAAAGTGCAGCTTTAATGCTGCCCAACTCAATAATCCAGAATATTTTACGTGTGATAGTGCGATGCCCTATAAAGTTAGAAAAGCTTACCAGGTTCAGGAACCTCAGAAGTGAGCATGCAGCCCCCTATTTGAAGCTAAGTGATCCACCTGAGGCATTGTGACTACCCATGAAGCAGATTCCCATGGAAACAGGTACCTGTGTGCAGTTACAAATAAAAACAACCATCCTCCTGACATTTATCCCCATGATAAATAAGATAGGATGCGCCCTGGAGCTAACTAAAGGAAAAGTGGGCTGCACAGGATGCCAGAGCAGGAGAAAGTGAGTTACTTGGTCAGAGAATTTAAGTGGAAAAGGATGGGACAGGCACGCTCTTTAGAAGAAACCTCAGAGCCTCATTTGCAGAGAGCTCATCCAAGTGACTGGTCCTCTCCCTCCCTTTGACCGCCATTGTGAAAACATTCTCCACTGTGAGAGAATGAATAGGATATAAGGAAAGAAAATAAACCAGGTCATGAGTGTTGGAAGCCTTGGTATGAGGCAGTTGAAGTCAAGTTTCATTGAAATTTGAGGAGAAAGACAAAGCAGATTCTATCCAGGATTAGAAAGCTGTGACTTTTGAAAGTCCAGGTGACCTCGTTGTACAGTGAGGACAGTAATCAATACCCTGCAAACCCAGAGGGGAGAAAGATCATGATGCTCCTAATTCAATGGCAATTTGTATTCTTTGTGCTGCACATTTAAGTTTTTCCAAAGCGCACAGTGCTTGTGTTTCTCTAATAATTCTCTCCGTTGATCCTCTGTTTTTCTACAGATAAAGACTTCAAAGGAGACATTTCCCCCAAGCCCACTATTTTTCTTCCTTCAGTGGCTGAAATAAAGTCCCATCAGGCTGGGACATATCTCTGTCTTTTGGAGGATTTTTTTCCTGATATTATTAAGGTATCTTGGAAAGAAAAGGATGGGAATAGGGTTCTGAGATCCTCACAGGGAGACACCGTGAAGACCAGTGACACTTATATGAAGTTTAGCTGGTTAACTGTGACTGGAAACGCAATGGATCAAGAGCACAAATGTATTGTTACTCACCAGAATAATAAAGGAGGAGTTGACCAAGAGATTCTGTTTCCTCCCGTAGGGAAAGGTATGTATACATAAATGTGAATATAATGTTTGGAAAACTTATTTAAATAGAACATGTCATCTCTTCTATTAAGTACTGATGATAAATGTCTTTCTTAACTTTCATCACATTTAATGGTAGTTTTCTGGTATTTTCCCATAGAGTTAATATGGTGAAAGTTTTGAGAAAACAAATGAAAAATTTTAATTAAACTTTCTCAACTTCAGTTTCACTATTTAAAATATTATGATGTTTATAGAATTGTTATTTGAATCAAATAAAAGGACTTATTTTGGATGCATCTAGCGACTGACTACAGGATAAATGTTGGTAAGAAGCTTCCACTTTAGATAACTTGATTTGATTTAGAAAGAAAGACAACTATGCATCTTTTAGGAATATTCTGCCAAAAGCTACCAGCTTCAGCCTTACTGTGCCCAATGATTAATCAACACACGATGAGTTATTAATTGACAACATGGCACTCAGATCAAAAAAACTCCGAATCTGGTCTTATAAAAAATAGAGTAATGTTAGCCACCGCTCTTTGAAGGTGGTATTGATACTTTCCTATTTTTGTTTTGGCATCGGACAAACTGTTAGAATTAAGGGTTGGGCGAGGCTAGTGTATCTGAGCATATCTTCCTTCCCTGTGATGGGTGGATTTTTTTGCTGCTGGTAAAGGTAGCTATACTAACACTGTGCTACTGGCCTCTGCCAGGGCTGAGTGGGAATAAGCATGAGTAGGACAGGGTGAGTTAGTGTCCCAGGGTGGATGCACTGCAGGAAAGAGAGGGTGATCTTTTCCTGGTCCCTGAGGGTTATGCACAGTTTAGACCAGTGTCCACAAGGAGACCATCTTATGTCATGAGCTATGTGTCTACAGAGCCGGACAGAGGACAGAATGTTCAGAGGGCCCAGCAGGGTCCAGTAACTTACTGTGCATCCCAGTCCTGAGTGTGGATGTGCTGCTAAGTAATAAAGGAAAGGCAAATACCCAAGGCATGAGGTTAACGAAACTTCTCCACTTTACTGTACAACTAGATCTCAGTGTTTTCAACAAAATAAAAATATCCATTCCACAGTGATGACTATCGTGTAGGAGAGTTTTATGATGTTTCTCTCGACACTAAATCTAAAGTAAGTGCTTTCCTATGCTTTTCATGGCAAGTTGAGTAAGGCATCTCTATTAATGTCACTAAACAGACAATTTCTACTGCTGCTGCCTGAAGGATTTTTTTTAATAAAAGGCAAAAAAAAAAAAAACCCCAAAAACCTGGAATCAAAAATCAATGAAGTGATTTTTGAACATAGATTAAACTAATCTGTTCTAAGTTTTCAACCAACCTTGACTGAGCAAACTCAGGATACACAAAAATTCATAACTAAAATCAGAACTTAGCATGCATGTAATTTTATTATTCATATCTATAATTTATTCTTTTTCCTTAATTCATGGCAATAATAATTTTAATACAGTTTTAGTGAAAAACATACCCAATAGAAAGAAATAGATTTTTTTAGATCTAATAAATGCAATTCTTAAAGAAGTTTTCAGTCAAAACATAATCATACTAACATTTTAATTTATGGGACTTATTAAAAAAACTAACCATAAAATCCATTTTGAATAATTCAGAGTTCAACAAAATTGCATATTAGAAGCATTTTCATATGAATAAGAACACATTTAACAGGAAAAGAATAAACCAAAACAACAGTTATGCTTCCAGTTTATATCCTTTAATTTAAAAGTATTAATCTTTATAACACTTTTACTTTTTAAAATATCAGAATATATCTCTCACCTCAAGTTTTATTAAGATATTTAAGAAACATATCTAGCATGCATTTCCATCTGCAGAAATAATTGAGCTAAAATTTTCAGTGCCTATAATTTTAAAAGGACATTGGTTAAGATGCTAGAATAGAGTATTTTTTAGTATCCACAATGGTACATTATCTTGCCTCCCCATAAATTCTTAACTATATATTTCTATGAATTACTTTTACATGTACCCTGCCTCCTTTTATCCTCACACTATCCCTTGAATACCAGCTCCACCATCTTCTAGTCTAAGTTACCTGAACTCCTAATCTTTATTTCTTTATTCAATGCATGGAAACTTCCAGAATGCAACTCTTTTAAGTGTTATCCTACATTTAGACACTACAATGCAGAAAAAAACTTTTAACAAGTGCCAAGGACAACAATGGCTACGTAAATGGTAGTAGCGTTATTAATGATATATTCCTCATGTACAAAATCTGGACCTTCAAAAATACAGTGTAGGTCCAGGGGAAATTGGGAGTGTGCATGATTTGGAAAAGTATGGCTGCTTTCCTGCATGTAGATGGGAAATTTCTCTAAGTCAGTCTTCTTCAGATGCTGGTTCTAGGATCGGATGGGCTGTGTTTTGGGGGGAGAGAAAAGATACTTTCTATATTTATTTTATTTTATTATTATTATTATTATTTTAAATTTTATTTAAAGAGAAAAAAGCAAAACATAAAAGGGTATAAATAATACAGAATCTCAAAAAAATAAACAGTAGGAAATTACTAGTTGGTAAATTACATATTGTCCTCTTAGAAATAGTTGTTCAAGTTACAAAATTAAAGCATACAAAGTGGACATTCAAACAGTGAGACTGCAAACAGTTCTGTTCAATAATCCAACAAAAACTTAGTAATATGGTTATCAGTCCTACCTACTTAAACGTACATGCAGTTATATCCTTTAGAGCACTTCCTTTTCCTCTCTTTTACAATAGCAATTACACATTTTGGGTTTTATTACTCCTATAGTTCTTATTACTTTTTCACTAGAGAAACAATGTGGTATTTATAAATATGATTCTTATTTATTTCACTTATGAGGATAGTCTCAAGTTGAATCCATTTGTCTATGAAGGCCTCAAGATCATCCTCTTTTATAGCTAAGTAATGATCTATTGTATAAAAATACCACATCTTTTTCATCCATTCTGTGGTTAATGGGCATCTTGGTTGTTTGCAAGATTTAGCTATTACGAATTGTGCTGCTATGAACATGTGTGATATGAACTTTTCAGTTTTTCTGGGAAAATGCCCAGAAGGGGAAAAGCTTGATTGAATGGAACTTCCAGTCTTAGTGTTCTGAGAAATCTCCACAGTGATTTCCATAGTGGCCGCACCAGTCTACATTCCCACCAACAGTGGAGCAGTGTTCCGTTTTACCCACAACCTCACAAAAATTTGTTATCAGTTGATTTCTTGATGGCAGCTATTCTTTCTAGGAGTGAGGTGAAATCTCAATGCTGTTTCAATTTGCATTTCTCGAATGACACCAAGCATTTTTACCTCGGGTATGCGCTCAGCTTTAACTCTCTATCCAGTGATCTAGGTGGAAGACCTCCAAATGATAAGAGTCCAGTATGAGCTCATGTTCTCTAAAATTGAAGAATGAATTTTAGGAACAATGGAGGTTAAAGAGCAGAATATATTTATTGAGAGAAAGAAAGCTTCTGTCTGAGAGAGAGAGACAGAAGAGGTCCCAAGAGGGTTGCCCTATTATTATTATTATTATTTTATTTATGTTTTTACTTTCCCCTCCTTCCCAGCTCCCTCATCCTTACACTCTCTTTCCATCTTCAGATGTCAATGGTGCATGCTGAAGGCTGTAAAGCTGCCAATTCTCTTCATTTTTCCATTGACTGAGCATTTGTATCTCACCTATTTTTGTAGCAGACACTTTGCTAAGAGATATGCACACAGAGGGAAAGCAGGTAGCCATGGCTACAATAGTCCAGTTGTCAAAAAAGAACAAACGTAGTATTCACAAAGCTCAAAATCTTGGATATTATGGTCCAGCTGTGAAGAAAAAAAAAATCTGTTACCTTCATGAACTTAAACATTTTTCTGTGCAGAAACGTAACATATGAATGATATCTACTGAAATTTATAGATTAAGACCAATTATTTCTGGAATTATCAAAAACAAGCATAACTGACTACTACTTGTTCTTATTATTTTTAGTTGGCACCTATATTAATCCCACAGAGGCAAGTTCGAAGGAAGATGGTAAGTTTCAGTGTATGTCTGCTTCCATGTTGTGCCACCGCATTTGTTCTCCTAACTTGTGAATGTCCCTGATTGCAGGTGGAAAAATCAGGAGAACTGGATATTCCCAAATAGACTGTGTGATACTGCATCTGTCCTTGCCTTGGTGTCCCGTTGCCAAAGTAAAGTACTCACTTTGGCATGAGACTAATGCAAATTGAAGAATACAGTGATGCATTCTGAACTGCTTCTAGCAAACCACTTCTTTCATTCCCATGTTTATCGTTCCCATTGCTTGGGGGAAGCATGATATCAACTTCTTTCTAATTTTGGTGTTCAAACAAAATAACTGTATGTTTGTCTCAGGTTTTATTCAGAAATCTAGAAATATGACATGACCTAACTTTATGTTCCTAGAAAGAATTCCACTGAAATGCTCAGCTCTTATAATAAAGAGTCCATAGACTAAGAGTAATTGAGATGCTAAAAACAATTTTTTCTTAGTGTCTGCAATGGAGGAATTAGTATGTTCCCTCTTTATTATATTCTGTATTTTTCTAAGGATTATTTTTACACAGTATTTTACAGCTGCCCTGTCTCCTTTAAACCATCATACTGTCAGCTCTGACATTCACTGGGGCTGAGGTATCTATAATGTTTAATGTTATTTCCTCATTCATAAAATGGACCACACACAACAGGACTCAGTTGTTACTGAGGGAATTAAACAAACTGGTGCAAGTGAAGCATTTAGCCATGAGCTAGTGCAGCAATGATGATTGAGTAGATGTGCACTTTTGTTAATACTGGGGTTGTCGGGGCAGGGGATTTAGCTCAGCAGCACAAGCGCCTGCCTGACCTACCCGAGGTCATGAGTTCCATCACTGGAACTAAAATAAATAAATAAATAATGGCATGTCTACTATCTCCTGGCTTCCAAAACCTCACATGCTGGCTGGGGGTACAGCTCAGTGTCACAGTGCCTGCCTGGCAATCGTGAGGTCATGAGTTCTATCCCCAATACCCTCCCCCAAATTCACATACATACACTGGAGTTATTGAGGATGTAATGATATGGCTGCTTTCCTCTACTTAGATGTAAAACATTCCTAGATGAGACTCCTAATTTGTATGTCTCTGTAGTTGGCTTTAGGATTGGGTGAATTCATTCTGGATCCCCTTGGTAATGTCAGCAATGGACACTGAAGCCTGTGAAGCAGGCAGTTTACTGTTTATTTTCTCATCAATAGATTTATAGCACCTGTATTGTAGTAAGCACTGTACTAAGGACTAAAAATCCACAGGAAAAGCAGATAATCTTTGATACCACACTCCACTTGTAATTAATAAAATGTATCCTTCATGAGCCTTTATGTCATAATGGAGAGAAACATAATGTATGAGTGACATCTACTTTATCACACAGGTGAGGCCAGTCCTTTGGAACTGTGGGTACCATGTTTTAATGATTGTATTTCAAGTACCTATGTGAACAGAATATATATATATATATGGAGACTACTATTTAATTTTAATTCTTTAGTTATCACCATTAGTCTCAGAGAAGTTATTTTAAAAGTTGGATGTGCTAATTTGCTTTTACTGCCTTTATCTCATACTATAGCATTTCCCCCTCTTCATCTTAACTCTTGAAATTCCCTGGTTCTATGTGGTAAAACCAGAATGATTAGATTTTTCCAGAATTTACTGAGTGCTGTTGGGCATTAATCCATCATTACCTCAGTATCATATTAAAACAGTAAACTGCTGATCTTGGTATTCCGTGACTGTAAGTCAGGGTGACCATAACACACTTCTGATGATTTCAACCATGAGACTTCACCCACTGGTTGGCTTATTATTCTTAATGACTGGCAAAAAAGAATGACAAGTTACCTTAGCTTTGTTTTTAACCATAAAGACAAATTGTACTTCAAGATTTATTCAAAAAACTAGAAATGTAACTTGTCCTGTCTTGCTATTCTCAGAAAATATGGCGCTGAAATACTCAGTGCCTGTCTGAAAAAAAATGGTCCTTAATAAGAGCAATAAACACAATAGGAGATTGTCAATGTCCACATGGTCGAATTACGCTCTCTGCTAATCATTCTCTGTAATCAATTCACATTATATTTACAAAGTATTTTCCACTTGTCTTCTCCCTTTTACCCCTCCTCCACTTTCCACCCTGTTATCCTTCTAATGCTTGCTCTTCTCTGGTAAGAGTTACCTGTATGCCTTAAACTTTATTTCTTGTTCACAGTGGGCTTATTTAACGTTACTGGTGAATCAAACGTGAAGCATTTAAAAAAGATCCCAGCCAAGCAATGATTATGGTTAGCTTTTATGAATATTGTAGTCCTTATGTCCACAAACACCTTCTCTTTAAAAAATATGAATATGAGTCTGGGGCATTGGAAACACTCATATTATGGAAAGTTAGGACTGCTTTTCTCTGTTCTGAATTAGACTCCTTCAAAAGTGTCTAATTCTTTTTTCCCCTCTTGGATCAGAGAAATTCGTTTTGGTGGCAACATCTCATTTCAGTGCGGTGTGGAAACGCTAAAACCAGCCAGTTCTTATTTTATTTTTCAACTGATTGTGGATTTGAGGGTCTCCTGCTTTGTGGGACACACTATGTGAGGAGGTGTGAATATAGAGGAAAGACAGACATTCTCAGATATTACAGTTAATAACCAAAGAAAGTATGTGTCCTTCAAGAATGCCAGTGTGTTTTTATCAGAAATATAAATGACAACTACGAATCGCATAGAGTGAGAACAACTCTATTTGGAACTGTGGGACCCCGTTTTTAATGAGTGTCTTGGGCTGGAGCACTTTCGCACTGTCTCCAAAGCCCTGGGTTTGAGTCCCAGCAGGGGAAGCAGGAAGCTCTCCTGTTTCTGTGTTAGAAGGGTATATTTAAATATTATATGCATAATACACATATACACACTTAGCATCCGCATGAAGAATTGACTGTTTCTTGCTCTTATTTGCTTTAGCTGTCAGTATTACATCAGATCCTGAAGCTTTTCTGAAAGGCAAAGATGGTAAGTTTTTGTGTTTCTTTGCTTTTGTCTCATGGGGTAGCATTTTTATTTTCCCTCCTGACCATCATAACTGTGAAACTTTCCTGGCTTCAGGTAGTGAAGCCAGACCCCTGCCCATTTCAGAATTGACTGAGAGCATCATTTCCTAAGTGTCATCCTGATTAAATATAACTCACTTTGAGTTTTACTCACAGAAATATACACATGATTTGTCTAATCTGTCTTTAGAAAGAATTGTACTGAAAAGTGAAAAGAAAAGTCCATTTTCTAAGGATAAGTAACATTCTAGTAGATTTTCCCCTTTGGTCTTTATACTCAGATCTTCACTCAAACACCAGGCACATGAATAACACACGTGGTGCTGGGGAAGTAAAGTTGCCAGTGTAGCACATGCTCAGTGCCTCGATCAGCAATGGTCACATGACAGGTGTTAACATTCAGCAATGGTCACATGACAGGTGTTAACATTCAGCAATGGTCACATGACAGGTGTTAACATTCGTTACAGTTCAGTATCTCTTTAGTGTCTCTGTCTATAGGTTTCACACACACACACACACACACACACACACAGTGTCAAGTAACGGGCAGGAATGACTGACTGGACTCTTCTTGTTGTCATTTCCTCTAGTTGTCAATACTACTAATCCTGAAGCTTTGCTGAAAGTTGAAAATGGTAAGTTTTCATGTCTTTGTCTCCTGCTGTAGCATGTGGTAATCTCAATTCTGTGTGTCCTTCTCTTATGGTAGGAAAATCAGAATGACTGAATACTGGCAAAGAGATTGAGTGACATTTGGAATTAATTCATTTTTTAAAGTGTAATATTATCACCAGAAAAATCCTCATTTCCATAAGTCATGATGATAAATTAGAAGATTCAGTGACATGCCTTAAACTACTTCAACAAAGGGACTGCATTCATCTGTATGTCTATGTGACATCATGATGTCAAATTAGTTCTACATTTGTTTATTCAGCTTTTTGCTATTCTGCTAGTTGGTAATAAAATGAATTGGTGTTTTACCCAAGAGGCTTGGGCTGTATCCTGCATGTATTTTCAATCTCAATCTTCATAGCACTCCTATCAAGTGGTATGAAAGCTTATCCCCATAATACAGATGAAGGCAATAAGCTAAAATTGAAACGTTCGTGCATGCCACAAGAGCTGAGCTTTTAGCATAGGACATTAAGTGAACAGCTCATACCTTACTTAGGTCTTTATTTTTCCTCTTAAGACAGAGACGTAGAGCAGGAAATCCCCATGCCAATGCCCTGAGACAGGATGGACATGTGGCAGGGTGGGAAATGCATGGCTTCTGAGCCACAAACTGGGTACAGCCCGGGTCTCTAAATGGTCAGCTGAAGAGACCTGAGGAATGACATCACTTGTGAGCAATTATTTGAGAATAATTAAATTAAACTCACAGTTTGAGGATAGAAGGCCTAGGTGAGAATGTCTATCATAGAAATGCGTTTAGCAGGCTTAAGATCAGTACTTGTTTCTGGCCTTCCCTCTCTACATATCTCTCTACATATCCACCAAGAATGTAACTCGAAGCATTGGTTCCACCCTTTCCTCTGATTCTAGAGTCCTTGGGACTTTGGACTTCAGCTGCCACACGAGGCAAGGAGGACAGTAACACTCAGTGATCAAGAGGAGTCCCCTTGGTATACACCAAGGGCTAGGGATTCATGAGTTCTGACTCCTGAAGAGAAGGATTATGTAAAATGGATATTTGCAGAGTGACACTTGGCCTTGTGACTCATCATGTAGCCTCTATGGCCCAGTGTCTTTGTCTTTAATCATGACTTGACATCACATATTACTTGCAAAAATTCAAAGAATCTTGACTTCAATTACCGAACAACATCATACCACCAATAAAAGGCATGTAGGAAAGATAGAGCATTGCACCACAGTCTCTATACAGCACAAATAATTTGAATTAACCACTTTCTCACAATTTCTACAGAGGTTTCTTTTCTAAAATCTCCCACCCATCCTACTATGAACAGCATTTCATGGCATGTGCAAAATGTAGGAGCTGATTCTTCTAAACAAGAACTCACCTTGATATTTCTGCTTAATCTTTTGATGCCTTGTGTGTGAATTGTTCTTGGAGATGCAAGAATCTGAGTGTGGATAAGAGTATGTTTCTAATATGACTATTGCTGGGGTCAAAATCTGGGGCTGCCATTTTAAAGATGCATGATAGCTTGTAAATTATCTCTTTCTGTGCCTTTAGTTACTTATTTGTGCAAAGTAGGAATGAAATTCATTCTGTCTCTCAAAGGATGTTACAAAGATTAATTAATATAAAATTTCATGTGCAAAACTGTCAGTGGTTAATATATATTGTTTCTATTACTTAGAGACACTTTGGGGTCAAAGACATTCTACTACCTAATTATCCCCAGTACCTCTTTCCCCAAATTGAATCATTCACTAAAAATGCAACATTATGTTTTTAATATTAAGAAGTTTCTAAGTAATTCAGTAAAGGCTGTTTTTCCAGCTGACTCTCTGCCTTGGCCATCGTGATGGGAGGGGTAGAGGCTGACCTTTGGGATTGGGTGTGATGGGTAGTGTTACTTAGCACCCTATGACATGTTCCTATTGTGTGTCCCAAGCTGTCACAGCACAGTAAAACTCATGACCCCATTTCTTTTAGATTTGCTGAGTCTGCAGCTCACAAACACCTCTGCCTACTACACTTATCTCCTGCTGCTGTTCAAGAGCGCCCTCCACGGAATCCTTCTCACTTTCTGTCTATGCAGAAGGTCAGCTCCCTGCAGGCATGGGAAGAGCACCTGAGAAATGCAGACATGTGGGCCCATGGTGTCTCCACTGCTTCCTGTCCTGAGCAGCATCTGCTGACAGCCTGCTAGGCTTGCTGAGTGCAGGCTCCTGAGGGCCATGTGAACATTCTGTCAATATAGAGTAAGGGTTTCCCAACCAGCAGGAAAACTGAACAAGTTTATGCTGTCACAGCATGACACAGCCCAAGGTGCCTGAGCCCTGTCCCCTCCACAGTCTCCACAGCCCCTCTATCCAGCTCATGTCCTGACAGCCTCAGTGTCCACTTCTGGTCAGGGCCTCTGTGACCATAGAGCAGGCAGCTCCTGAAAGTCACCACTCTACCCACTCTGCCATGCCCTTCTTTGCTATTGAACTGTGCTTTGATAATTACAATAATAATAAATTATTTTAAATTCGAATTTTGTCCATTCATGCTTTCATTTGATGAAATTTAAATTCCAAGGTGAGAAACCGCACTCAAACTGAATGTCATGCTGGTTGCTAACAAGTGTGCTGTGCTACATTTCTATTTCTGTCCTGAGAGGTGGTTATGGCACTTTCCTCGGCCATTGTCTCCAAAAGATGACACAGTTAACTGAAAATGAGCATGGCACTGTTCTTCTGAAAGTCAGCAGAGTCAGCTAGATAGCTTCATTTAGACCGAGACATTCCATGACAAAAGACAGGTGCAATGTGCCATGCAGCATCAGGTCTGTCCAGAATTCACAGCATTGTGTGTCCTGAACCTCAAATGTCCCCGAGACCGGCTCCAGCCCCAGAGAAGCAGTGTATGGGAGAATGAGACCATATAGACTCTGGACCTAGAGGGCATGTATTTAAACCCTAAGTTCAAAATTTAGTATCTATGTGACCTCTGATACTAAAATTATCTGTGTCTGTGCTTCTGGGTTTAGCTCAGTTGGCTAAGGTGCCACTCTGTAAACGTGAAGTTGTGAGTTCTATCCCAGAGGCAGAAAATAAGATAAGATAAAATAAAATAAAATAATCTGTGTCAAAATTTCCTCCTGTAAGACGAAGTTAAGCCCTGTCTCCTGGGATTTTGAGTATCAGTGAATTAGTCATGTTTGCCACAAGAAATCCTCAACAGCTTTGGCATGTTCTCAACTCGTCTGCACAGAGAATAACCCACACTCACACAGAAAAATACAAAGGATGATCTCTGTTTGTAGTTCTCTGCAAAGAGGATGACTGGAATGGAATAGGGACTTGGCTTCTACCCTGACAAGTCATGATTCTGAAGAAGTTCCTCCAAGAAAATATAATTATTGACCATGGTTTATAGATTGGAAAAATTAAGTTACCTGCTAAGGACATTATATCTAAGTAGTAATAATATAAGACCAAGCCCCTAAGAATACAACATATACGTATCTCCCCATCTGTGTATATGCATACACAATTCTCCTAATGAAGCTATCTTTCCTTTCTCTCCTAATGTCTTGTATATTTTCTTTCACTCAGGAAGCAAATGTGCATTGCTTCCTTACTGAAGGATGCCTCCAGTAAGTTAGTGAGAAGGTTATCAAAGAGTTACGAGTGCATCTGTGTTTTCTCCTCATGTCCACACCAGGCCTCTGATCATCACTAATTTCACCTTTGGTAAAACCATGACCCACTCTGGAGTTACTATAAATGCTCCCCTTACTATAGATACAGGCGAGACCCTGCCTTGCACTTGCTGTCCGCTGCAAGTGTAGCCACAGGACCACTGCTCACTTCTAGAGAGCAGCAAGGAAGTGAATGGAGAGCCTCAGACACAGCGGGACCTGTCACCATGCCCTCGGGTGTGGGCAGCACTCTGACTCCCAGCTCTTCCTGGGGATATTCTGCTAGGATCAGGTGCTTTTCCCAGTAGAAGCTGAGTTACACATTCTTCATGGTCCAGGACTTCTTCACCACAGTACAGCTGCCCCATGAGGGAAGTAACCTGTGAGGGGTGAGGACTCAGGAACAGGTGTCACATGTCACAGCTAGAGCCAGCCCTGGCTACTGAGTCATTTTCTATCTATCTGTAACTATCGTTCTTTTAAAAAAATCATACATAAAATTTGCCCATATTTATGAAAACTTGTGTCAATTTGATGTTTCCATGCATTGTGTCATGCTTAAATCAGGATAAGTTTATCTTTCTCCTCATTCATTTCTTTGTCAGGAAAACATTTTAAATCCTTTCTCTTATGTTATCAAAGCATAGCATATTTCATTCTCTATTTTCCCCCCTCCTAAATTCATCCATTTTTAGAAGAATGCATCCAAGTTAAATACTTTCAGATTCCTGTGCAAAGTGACATGTTCAGTGATTGACAGCAATCACTTGTATAATGTTTACTGTGCCAGGTATGGGTTTAAGTGTGTTTTGAGTCATTTAATTCTCACAAGCATGCTCCGAGTTATATATACTTGTCTCTGTTCTATAGAAGGAGAAACTGAGCTGAGGAATTTCCCCAAGCTGCACAGCTTCTAAGAAACAAGGCTGAGATGGAACCTAATGTGCCAGGCTTTAGGAGCTCTGCTCTTGCTTTGTACATTATTCGCTCCTAGAGTGAAAACATTGCGCTTCTGGAAATTTTCCTTCCTCATTAGGTGCAGTTCTGGTGAACAGAACAGCCTCCCGACCTGACTGACCTGTCGTATTTCTTCTCTGCACCCCTCTGCTGTTCTTAACAATCAGAGAGTTGTAGACCAATGTCTTGATACTGGAGAAACTTTTACACACTGTCCTCCCACCTACCAGGACACTTCTATGACTCAGATCTGTGGTTCGTGTTTAGATGAAATAAACATGAGAACAACCAGCTGTATTTCCAACCTGAGGCAAAGATTTATACAATTCCACGTGAAGCCACTGATGTCTCAGTATTTACAGAGGTAAAGGACTCCATACGCTTCTCAACGTAGGAATTTAAAACACTGTCATGCCAACTTCAAGTTTCTGAATTATTTAAAAAAGGGCAAATTTCTATGCAACAGTTTTCAACACATTCTCTTTAATAAACCTTTTTTACTTCTTTGGATTTACTTTCTTAGTAGACTTTATTTTATTTAAGTTTATTTTGTGTGTCTCTCTGTGTGTGTATGGTGTATGTGTGTGTGTGTGTAGGGGGCTGCAATTGATAATCAATTTTCAATATTATATTGGCAAAATCCTGTGTAATGACTAATTAGAGTCTCTGAGTATTAGATATCACCGAAGGCACTACACCAAGGTAATATAATTCAACCCAAGGGCTAGAATCTCAACATTTTTATGAGCCATGAAAATTTATCTGACTAAATTCATGGCTTCCATAATATTCTGTTAGATTATTTATTTGTTTGCTTTTGTGGGTTTTTTTTTTAAATACCAAAAGCCCTCCACTTAGACCATCAAGAATGCAAAGTGGTCTGTGTTATTTCTAATGTTCTCAACTGCACGGTACAGACACTATGTTCATGTCACTGTGACAAGCAGGTCTCAGAGACCCCATGTCAATCCTGAATGAAACCTAGTGTTAAATACAATGTTGAACACAGTGTAAGCCTGTGTGGTGGATAAGTGCGTATGTCATACAGCAGGTCAGCCACACTGCTAAATATGCCAAATGTTAAAAGCACCGAATTCCACATAGTTCTGTTGAATTTAAGACCTAGTCTTTCTCTACTGCACTAATGGCTCTTCTCCTTCTAGGAGACCTTATCAGTCACTGAGGCCCCGACTTTATCACAGGCTGCCTGTGGAGACTTTAACAATTCTTTAAATCTAATGTAGAACAAGGTAAAAGACAGAAAGAGACAAAGAGCCCCTTACCTCTAGAATGACTGTCCCACAAGGTAAGTCACCAGGAGCCATCAGACCCAGGACACACTGCCCAGGCATGGGACACACTCCACCTGGACAGGGCTCTCAGCATAAGAGCCATCAGCTCAGGCAGGAAATGAAGTATATTTTCCAAAATTATGTCATGAATATTCGTTCACTATAGTGCTATACAGAACAGCTGCAAATGAACCCAAATGCCCAATAAGAAAGGTAAATGTGGAGCACAGACTCATATTTATCTTAAAGTATATGTAGTTTTTTTTTTTTTGGTGGTACTGAGGTACAAACTCGTGACCTCCTGTTTGCCAGGCAGGCATTTGTGCCACTGAGCTAAACCCCCAGTCTTAAATATACATAATTTTTTTAAATAACTGGAAAATAATCAGGACATAGGCTTGAAATACAACACGCACAGAACGGACTTGCTGAAATTGTTAAATGATATGCTGACATGTTTTAAAAATTAAGCACTCTAGTGGTTTGGGGTTTAGCTTAGCAGTGTAAGCGCCCACCCTGGCAAGCAGAAGGTTGTCAGTTTGATCCCAGGTACAGGAAAAAAAAATTAAGCATTCTAATTTTATTACTGCAAATGTAGTTGTACATACATAAATACATAAATATACATATACATATATATATGCATCTCTATATAATCCCATTTCTTTTTCTTATACAAAGGGAGCATTAAACACATATTATTTTGAACTTCTTTTTTTCATTTATAAATCCCAGAGTTCTTTTAAAGGCAGTAGTATGGACACATTTGAAGGTATTTTCTGGGGAAACATAAAAGGCAGTATTTTATCAGTTCCCTCTAATAGATAGTTGGCATATTTGTAATAATTTGCTACTGCAAAACTTGGAAAAATGCTGACTGTTATATCATTTTAAGTGGATGCACTGGTGATTCTGGTGGTGAAACCACCTTGATCCCCACAGAGAAGCTCACTCAGCTCCTCTACAGCCCTGTATCAACACCCAAGGCTGAGCAGTCAGGGGCCAGGGTCACGCTCAGCCAACAGGTGGAAAATAGCATCTCATTGTGGTTTAAATTTGCTTTTTTCATAAAATGTGTGAAGATAAACATCTTTTTTTTCTTTAAGATCTATTTATATTTCTTCCACATAGTATACTTGCCCTTTGCCATTTTTTCTATTGAGTAACAACAATAACAAATGTTTCCTGAGTGTCTTTGCATTGCTACTAAAGACATAAAACAAAATGTTAAGACATGCTTGGTAGGTGAAAATTTAGTGTGTATTTTTCTATTTTTTTAGTACAGTTATTGAAAGTGACAAGATCTTTTATTCAAATTCAAGCCCTGTGTTATTTAACACTGCAAAGTTTCTGGTTGTTTGGTTACAATCAGTTTCACTTTTCATGGAACAAGTACTTTTGGCCACCAAGCAGAAGTTCCTATTTGAAAACAAAACTAGACCTCCCAGGCTGAAGGAGCATCAGGTGCAACTAAGATTCATCCCAAACTGATCAGACCTCCACGGACCAACTCCTGCCCTCTGTGCAGAGTGCAGCTATTTCTGCACTGCAAAAGCACAGCACCAGACAAAATCGGTCACATCAACCAGAGCTTTGTGCAGCTGATGTCAGGAGTCAGCCCTAGGAAGGGCCCCCTGGGCTTTCAGACCTCTCAGCACCCTCCTTCCCCATCCACCTGGGCTGTGCTGAAATTCAGCAGCCCACAGCAGAGACCTGGGGAAGTGGGGGACATAGCGGGTGACCAGCAGTGCTGGTGGGCTGGTGGGGCTTCGCTTTCTCAGGCTTGCTCTGTTTCCGTGCTCTGTCAAATGTGGTTGATTCTTGGAAGAGGCTCAAAGTCAAACCGGCCCCTACTGGCTGGGGCAGTGCAATGAGGGCTGAAGGTGTCAGAAGGGAAACCAAGGGCAGTTAAACCACAGCCAGCCTGGCTTGCTTTCAAAAGGTCATAACACAAAGAAAATACCCATCTTCACGCATGTGCGACTGCCATCAGCCTTTCTTACCACACTGTGGGTGGTTGGGCGCCCTGCATGGGACACAAGAAATGCATTAGTTGCTGTGGGAGTTGGGAACCTGGTGGCCAGGATTGTATAGATGTTGCTCCTTCTGTCATTGTCCTGACACTGTGCTGGAGGAAGGAGTGGTCTGCAGCCCAAGATTATCCAGAACATGCCACCAAGTGTGTGTGTCTTTCTTAAGTATTAGATTTCCTGATGTTGGTGGCTTTTGCATTAATTTTCTTGATATAGGCAGAGTGGCACATGACTTGTGTTGGTTAGGATAGGTGGACAGACAGGTGACCGACGGTGATGTGCTCCAGAACCTAGAGATAGAGAAACCCTGAGTTCTAATGTATAATTGCAAGCTAGATGCTGAATAGCCTGGAATTGCTCTAGAGACAAAATGATTTGAGTCAACTTGAGGAAAGCTTCACAGAGGCAGTAACACCAGGTGCATGCATGACATGACTGGGGTCAGTTAGAGGAGGCTTGTTCACCAACGTGAGCGTAAATAGCTGATGCCTCACGAGTACGCTGCCCAAGCCTGGTAAAGTGTATGAGACTAGTATCCAGGCTGAAGCTGCCCAGCCTCGGGGAAGGCATGACTAGTTAGTAGAACTCTTTCACCCCCGGGTTCTAATAAATATCCCATAAGTGATAGGAATAAAGCAGACCTGGCACAGCAAGATCAGTAGGTACAGTCAGTCTGGGAGGGCATTAATACCTTTATCAAGACTTGCTTGGAGCAGACATTATTACACAATCCAGCTCTTCCTCAGTGGCTCCTGAGATAGGAGGTGAGGAACGGCCCTGTCCTTGGTCCACACTGGGTTCCCTTCAGCTCTCTCACCACACACACCAGTGTCACTCCAGTCACTTGAAAGGATCATGCTTCTTCCTGGTGCCCATTTCATGTGCAGTTTTACAGGGCACCAGAAGGTCGATAATCAGCCTGCAAGCAAATACCTTTACAGCCTTCACAACACACACTGCTCACCTGCTAATACGTGCTCATTTCCCAACTTCTCAGAGGCCAACACGGAGGGAATAATGCCAGAACTTTTATTTATTATTTTATTTTAGCCATTCTTTCTCTTTTCATCTAACCCTTCAGTAGTTTTAAATCCACTGTGTGCAAGGTGTACGTGGAGCTGGGAAACGAGCAGAGAAAGGCAGGCCAGGCCTGGCAGATGTGCTCATGTCCACATGGTCGCCAGGGCAGAATCAGACCAACAGCCCCTCACACCT
>PVLA01015802.1:0-23503 GCA_004027455.1 Hydrochoerus hydrochaeris
AAACAAAAGATTACATCTGAACTCTTCCCTGGGACTCCTTGAGGCTGAGCTGTGTCTCTAGGGTCACATTGGGTGAGTATCCGATTCCTGCTCATGTAAACCAAAGCTGAGGCTGGGCTTTCTGCTGGGTAGGGAGAATGTGGCATGAGAAGAGGTTTCCTTGTGAAAAGCTGGAGCTCCCCATTCCAGGAATTGAGGATAGACCACTTCACAGATGGAGGAGCCTGAGGGAGTAGGATCTAGACAAGCAAACAGAGCAGATGCTCCCTTAGTTTCATCCTCAGAGAACAGCTGTGGTGAACCCAGGATGGGGCCAGGAGAGAGGACAGGAAGTTCCCCCACTGTGGAGTAGCAAGAGCAGTCACCCAGGGAAGATGCCAATATGTCAGCAAATGTCCACACAGAGTTATTGGATAGGAGATTTACAAAAGATGTTTTACAGATCACTGGATTTGCCAAAGAGCAGATGAAGACATCCTTAAGTGGAAGTTAGCTCCATAGGGGAAAACTGGAAATCTTTTTCTCTGATTTTACCTACTCTTACATTTGGTTCAATAAACCAATCTCAGGGCTACTTTTCCACTGTTTTTTGGCAAAAGCTTCACACTTGAGATCCATTCACAGCAAAGGAACAGCAGTGCCATTCCAGTCACGGGGCAGCGCCCACTCTGATTCTTCACAGAGGGCGGTTTCATTACCATGGCAGGGGCAAAGCAGGGACAGGATCTGAAGAGTTATGAGTGCATGAGCTGCGCCCCCTTCCCACCGACATCTGTCTCCACTCACCGTGGAAATGGTTGTCACACTACCAAAAGCACAGCACAGGTGGCCTTTTCAAAGCAAGTCCTCAGGGTAGGCCTGAGCTATGGCAAGAAGGCCCAGGGGAGAATCTGGCAGGTGTAACCACGGGCCTTCATCCTCCCCAAGGATTTGCATTTATTCCTTCACCACAGGCCATGCCCTCAGATGGAGGCTAATATCCAGGAACACTTGCACTGTCACAGTATTCTCTGGAAGATGAGAGGCAAGAGGAAGGCACCAGCTTCTTTCCTGTGGCTCTTGCTCCTCTGTGTTCCAGGTGAGAAAACAGCCCTGCAGCACAATTTTCTGGGGGTCCTCAGCTCCTTTTAGTAGATGGCCTTGTGAAGAGAGAAGAAGTGCAGGTCTCTCAGAGCACAAGCTTAGAGAGTGTTTTTCCTCCCATGTGGAATACAGTCTGTTGCAAGAATCTTGCAGCATTTCTGAATATGGCCTTGTCCTTCTGATTACAAGATCCTGTGGCCAGATTGTGCTTACCCAGCCAGCAGGGCCACTCCCCAGGGGAGAGCATTTCCATCACCTGCATCTCCTATCTAATAACCCTCTACACTGATTGGGAAGCACTATCTTTCCTGGTACCAGCTCAGGCCAGGGCAGCCTCCCAAAGCCCTTGTTTACCAGGCTCCCACCTGGGTGGATGGGGTCCCGGCCTATTTCAGCGTCAGAGGCTCAGGTACAGTGTTCACTCTCTACATGAAGGACCTGTTGCCTGAGAACTTCACTGCTTACTTCTTTCTCCAAACCCTGAAGAGTCTGTCCACAGTGGTTGAGTCCCAAACAATAATCTCCCCACGGGGCAGCTGCAGGGCCTGCTCCCCCATCTGCCTCTGCTCAGGGGCTGCTCTGACTGAAACAGCTGGGCACAGTCAGGACAAGGGCAGGAAGGCACAGCTCCAGGGCACCAAACCCAGACTGCATGCACCCCTTTCTGCTGCTGCACTGCTACCTCTGTGTCTTAAGTCATAGAGGACACTCCAAAGACATAGGCCCAACTAGTCAGTAAATACATAAATAGAAACAAACCAAGATGGATTATTTCTTCTCCTTGCTTGTCCACATATCTCTTTTCTGAGTCTCCTCTGGTCATTTGTGCAGCTCCTTCTGCATCTTTCGAGTCACTTTGCTTTCTGTCTTCTCAATCCCTCTCTTTAGGTAGATGGAAGTCATTTGCAGCAGTGGCCCGTTCAGCCTCAGCTTCACTTCCTATTTGCCCCTGGGTGAGAAGAGGTTAAGGTGCTCATGCCCTGACAGGTTGTCTAACTTTCCCTTTCCTTTGTGATGCTGAACCTCACCTTTTGATTCCTGGCTGTCACCCTGCCTCCATTGCTCTGTCACTTTGGTGTCTTCCCCAGGAAGGATGCAGAGTCACTTATTTTAAGTACTTCTTCATTATACATAAGCCTGCCTCAGTCAGGCACTGGTTCTCCAGCCAGGATCTTAGCACTTTCTCATTCTTGGTAAAACAGTGGAGCAATGGCTCCAAAGATCTCATCAGGAAGAAAATCATGAAGGAGAAAATTGTCAGATCAAAGTAAAAATGATCACCATTGGCCCATTAAATATGATTTATGTGTCTAGGGAGAGCCATGAGGTAGGTAGTTAGGAAGTGCTGTATGATTTATTTTACTATCTGTTCTCTGCTTCCATGAGAGTTTAGGCTCCGTGCTTCTAGGCGTGGAGGCTGCATGCTCCTTTCCTCACTCAGATCTCTTCTCTGTGATTTGTGGGGCTTTTTCTTGGAGACATATGTTTTTTTCTCTCTTATATAACACATGCAATTAGATTTAGAGACCCGATTTTTAGTCCAGGATATTCTCACCATCTAAATAGCTTTAATTTAAATCTGCAAAAGAAAATTTTGCACACAAACTACATCCATAATTTTTAGGGTCCAGAGGGTTGAGACATTATACTCAGTCCCCTAAACCAGTGAGGCGGCTGCTATTTCTGTGATACCTGAAGCCAACACCAGGATTTCCAATGTGCTCTCCTTCCTCCTCTTTTCCTCCATCTTACTCCACCCTGCCTTGGTCAACGGTCACATGTGTAATCTGTGCCCACAGATTTCACAGCCCATCTTGAGGCTTGAGCTTCACGTGAACTTTCTTTGCCCTGATGTGTGAGAATCGGGCTGAGAGCGCCACATCAAGAGCACTGATCTCCCCTCTGTGCAGCAGCACAAGTCATTGTCGGTCCCCCTAGTCTTCAGCCTCAATGTGCTGCTGGTGACGCTGCTGGCCTTATAGCTTCTTCTTTTGCTCTGTGAAGTTAGGGCAGGAATAGTTTTGTGTTTGTTTTTGTTTTTTGCTTTTTCTATACAAATTCCAAACTTCAGAGTCTAGCATCAGTGACCACAGCACAGGTACAATATGTGATTATAATAAGAGATGAACACACTGCACCTCCTTGGCATGAATTGAAATATCCTTGCAGAACTTTCTCTGTTTCCAGATTTGCTTCAGCTCCAGTGCTCATCTCTGTGGCTGATATGCTGAAGGGGCCTGTACTCTCCATCTTCCCTTCCTGTACCAATTTTCCTCTTCCTTTCCACAACTTTCTGCTTGTAGTGAAGGTGCTCTCTGGCTGAGAAGTCCTAGTGCTGAGAGAGCTGACCTAAGAAACTGACAAATCCTTATTCTTGAGGCTATTTGTGCCCTGAATTCATGTCAGTTCCAGTGTGTCTATGAGTAGACTAGACAAGGAAATTCACAACGCTTCTAAGTGTTCTTATCTATCCTTTCATTATGGTACTGAAGCATAGTTCCTGCCTCAGGGCCACAGTGTTAGAGAGCTCCTAATAGACAGGTGTGTAGTTTAAAATCTATACTGACCACACAGAATGAGTCCCTGTCACTCCCTCAGATCTTCAGCACATAGAGCCCTCATACTCCCAGCTACCTTATTTCACGAATCTTCCTCTTAAAATTTTCTTTTGGTTTCAGAAAGGATATGAATATTGAGATGTAGAATGTCTCACTAAGTGGTCATGTGCTTTCCGGCGGGCCCCTGGCTGTTCATTCTACCATAAGCAGTTGCTACACTCTGCAGCGGATTCATCCTTTCTTGTGTACAGAAGCAGAATGGGCTGCTGGGCTGTTAGACCTTCCTGGGTGAGGGTCCTGGAGCGTGACCCGGAGGGTGTGCACCTGCGTCCTTATCCTTCCTGCTCTCTCTGCCTCCTGGCTTCATGGCTCAGTGCCTCTCTTGTGCCATGTACACCCGCCACCCTGCTTCTGTGATGGAGCCAGCCTAACATGGAATAAAACAATGAGTCAAACTGAACCCCATCTTCTTTAAGGTTTAATGTGGCATATTTTGTCCCAGTGATGAAAAGAATCATTGCTAAGGTGTTGCAGGCAGCTGCAAGCAACAGCAGCACAGCCTTGAGCTTTCAGGACAGGTCTCAGCTCCCTGGCATTAGAAGACAGTATCTTAGGGCAGAAATGTGGGGGAGAACATATAAGGCACCAACTTCCATGGATACCTGCCCATCCAAGCCTCTTAATGACCATTATTTAGGCTGTTAATGCTGGCATTTAAAAATTCCTAATTCAATATCAATAAAATTTTCTCTTTGTATGAATCTCATGAGTTGTCACAATTTAGATGATTTACATGTACCCAAATTATTCTTAGTTAAATCAGGAGAGGTAACAGCAAGGCTGTGCTACTAGATAACAACAGAATAAAAAGTTACAATGCAGAGGAGCCTCTCTGTCTTTTTCTACAAAGACCTCTCTGTGATCATCAAATGCTGCATGTTTGAAAAACACTCTCAGCTGGTGCAACAGTAGGAGATGCAGCTGGGGCAGCAACACTCACGCTTTGGCTTCCCCTGGTGGTTTATGTCACAGCTTGTAACACTGTGGGAGGGGAATTGTAAGTCTGTTGACAGTAATAAGTTGCAATGTCTTCAGGCTGTAGGCTGCTGATGGTGAGAGTGAAATCTGTCCCAGATCCACTGCCACTGAACCTTGATGGGACCCCAGATTCCAAACTGTCGGCAGCATAGATCAGCAGTTTAGGAGATTTCCCTAGTTTCTGTTGATACCAGTGTAAGCTATAGCTAATACCTTCACTGGCTCTGCAAGTGATGGTGACTGTGTCTCCTACAGCTGCAGAAAAGGAGCTTGGAGACTGGGTCACCTGGATGTCACATGTGGCATCTGAAAAGGGAAACACAAAACCAAATATCCACACAAGTAAATACCTTACAAGGCAGTTCCCTGAAGAGCCAGCAAATCCCCAGCACTGTCCTTCTTTACCTTGGAGCCAGAGCAGCAGGAGCCCCAGGAGCTGAGTGAGGCCTCTCCTGTCCATGCTGTGTCCTGCCAGATACTGACTCCTGCACTGGGTATGAGCAGGCTCTGAAGAAGTCCTCAGGGCAGTGGGCTGCGCTGTGAGCACATGCAAATTAGAAGAGGTTTGACAAGCTGGGGACAGCTGCAGTGGCCAGAATCCCCGCTTTATCAGGTCAGACCAGGGCTGCACAGATTTTCCTATACACAATGAGTTTCTCCCTCCATTTAACTATACCATATTGGATCAATTTCAGAACTTCATTTGGGCTTCAGCATAGATGAATAATCTAACTAGCACTTGCATTAACATTATATCACAAAATATATATAAAGAAGACATTGAATCTTAAATTTTTCTCTCTCACATATTTTCTGATTTCAGCTTTCAGTATGAAAACAATGCATTAGCATCGGGCCAGACCTCTTTAGAAGAAGAATAATCACATATATTAATGAATCCTAGACAATGAATTGATGCTCTGATATATGACACTTCTACCTCCGTCCCTGGGAGCCCAGCCAGCTTCAGAAGTAGGATACCGGCACCAGCTCTCCTTCAGGGTCTCCACTTCCAGCCGGTGGACTGAGATGGTATTAACACCTGGCTGCTGGTAGCCAGACTATGAAATAAGATCATGCAAACCTCCTGAAACCTCTCCTTGGGCCTGAACATGAAGGGCACCTGCCTGCCACTGACTTGCTGGACTCCTGCTGAGAACTTCCCATCAAGAGTCCACATCTGTTATCAGTGTGAGGGAAACAGTCACTGCCGCTCACCTCAGGCTCTTCACTTCACTTTGGTGATGATGGTGATATCACCAACCTTCTCTCTTCTTTAGTGTGTCTCTGAAAGTGGAGAAAGCAGCTCTTTTTGCACAAAGCACAGACCATAGACCCTGGAATGGGTGTCCCAGAACAGCCTCAGTGCCTGATCATGGAAAGAACTGTACCCACACTCCAACTCCTTGATTTGAGATAAAATAATCCAGATAAATTATTTCTGCGTTTCCAGGATTGCTTCACACCCAGTCATCCTCTTTGGAGGCTGGTAAGTTTAAGGGCCCATTTGCTATCCATCTTCTCTTCTTGTCTCATTGTATTCTTTTCCTTACATACGTTTCCCCATGTAGTAAATGTTAAATGGGAAGATTGAAATGATCTTACCCATCAGATGTCAGTTTATACTAAGAGACATGAACACTTTATCTACAACTGCCATGGGCTGCACTATGGTGCCCCCCTGGTGATTCATATGCTTCATCACCTAAACTAAAATCCCACCAACCCACTTATGTCTAATATCAGAAAACAGAAAGGGCAATAACAACAATCTTAGCAGACCTCATGTGGAGTTTCCTTGAGTCATACTTGTGTTATTTTCTGAGGGCTGCTGTAATGCCAAAATATCAAAACTCCACTGTCTCTTATATTTTGGGAATCAGGAAAGCAGAATCTGACCTAAGCTTCAGTGAACCAACATCCGGGTGTCAGGAGGCAGAGCCCCAACTGAGCACACACAGCTGTGTCTGTGCCCCGCCTCTCCCGGCCTGGCGGCTGCCCCTCTCCTTGGACATGGCCCCCCACTCCAGATTTCCTGCAGGTTCACCAGGACTTGCTGCGTCTGTCTGTGTTAACTCGTGCTCTCTCTGTTGAATGGTGCCAAGGGCCCTCACTTCTCATACAGGGTAACCCCACCCACCATCCAACATCCTTATTTCATAGCCAAAAGGTAATTTCCCAGATACAGAAATATATTCACCCTTTCAGTGGGACAAATAAAGCAGAAACAATAATAAGTCTGTTAAATAGCAAAAAATCCCAGCTCTTCCTGTGTATAAACACTCCACGATATCTGCATTCCACACTTGTTGTCTCTCTTTTTCCTCTTTTGGTCTCCTTTCCCCCACATCTCAGTAGTAACAAAATGCTTTTTAAGCGTATTCCGTGTCAGCCATGCCAGTATCAGAGGGCCTCACAAAGTGGGACTTGGTATGGGATTCACTTAAAATCCTGCTCTGTCTCTGTTATTTTGCAGAAGGAAGAACATGGGCAAATGTATCCCTACCCCTTCTGGGGACCAACTGTTGCAGAGAGATTTGACAGGCTCTGAGTCCTTCGAACTTTTCAGGATCTGTGACCTGCGGGCTCAGGGAGGATATGAATGGACTCTACACTAAACAGCATCTATCTCTGATCCCACTTTCACACTTGCCCCTCATTGCAGGTAGGACATTTGGTGAGACATGAATGAGGTGATTAAGTTATTCCACAATCAAAAGTACCTATAATTCCTTTATCTCTCTCAGTTAAAGCAGTTTGAAACGCTTTCCACATTTTTGTAAGAGAATAGATTAGCTAGCATGTCTTAGCTCAGAACATGCCAGAAATTCATAAATTATGAATATTGTGGTCATTTTGATACATTTCCCTTCTAATAGATTTCCTCTCTCTGTAGATCCACTGATATCTAGATATGACACAGATTCTCGCCTATTGGTGTCATTCACGCACACACTTTTATTTTGCATTTCTTAGAGATTACTTGCTTATTGGTATCCAGAAGAAGTTTGAGCAACAAGGCATTTGATTCCTGAGGAGGAGGCAGGTTAAACATATGCATTTATCTTTAAACAATTCTCCTGGATTTTTGATAAATGTGTCCTATGTTTCAACACAATTCCTCATTTTTCATTTGGCATATGGCTTAAAAATCTTTTAGTGTTAGGTTTATAAAACTTGTATAACACAAAAAAGAACTTAAAAACATTTTAGGGGTTCATTCCTTGTTTAGTAAGTTCAAGTAATATTGACCTGACTGGAATCTCTGTTGTCAGCTTCCCAACACAAATATCTGTTTGAAAAGTGTGTTTCTCAGAACTAGTTTTTCTTCTATATTTTCTTAAAGAATTTCTGAAATATGCACCCTCCTGGGAGACTCAGATCTTATAAGAGGAAATTCAATACCAAGTGGCATCTGGTGGCAGATACAGGTAGAGCACTGGTGAATGGCTTATTAAAATTTGGTATTGCAGATTCCTGAGAGTATTAACTGGGCTTCCAGGGCAGGGGTGCTAGTGTGAGAGTCCATGTTTACAGTAGTAACTTCCCAGATTATTACTGTCTCTAAGCCTGTTAATGGGTGTAGTTTATAGCCAAATTTTCTACTTTAAAATAGCCCCTGCTTGGTATATTGAGAATGGCTTCTGCTTGAATCTATACATGCCAATTTCTGTGACAAACCAGGTTCCTCCAATGTAATAAATTTTGTTTTCAATGAAATAATATGCTTGTGATGATGGAGATGGCTGAGACTCAGACAAACAGCAGAGACTCTACCAAGACTGTTCAGGACCTTCAATTTCACCAGGACTTAAGAATCTGTCTCAGTTGCTGGGTCCTGAGGAGCTGAAGGGGTTTCTGTTACAATCCCTGACACTGTGTGAGTGGACAGCTGTGACTGCTGGCAGTGATAGGTTGTGGCATCTTCAACCTCCATGTTGCTGATTGTGAGAGAGTAAGAGGACCCAGAGCCACTTCCACTGAAGCGAGCCGGGACTCCCGAGGCCAGGTTTGATGTGCCGTATTCCAGGAGCTTTGGAGCGGCTCCTGGCTTCTTTTGGTACCAGTTCAAGTAGCTGGTGCTTACACTGGTGCTGCCCATGCAAGTGATGGGGACCTCTGACCCTGCAGAAGCAGCTAAGGAGGTTGGAGACTGCGTGAGTGCAATTTCTCCACCGGACTCTATGGTCATGGAGAAGGGTTGAAAAGAAATAGAAGTTACTACAGAGACGCAGGAATGTCTTCATATCACACAATGCATGGAAGTTCCTCTCTCTCTTACATGTGACACTGAGCAGCAGCAAGTTCAAAATTTGAGCCTGAAAATCCATTTTGTTTTCTCATCTCAGCTTGGGTTAATCGGACCTCTTCTCCTAGGATCACTCTTTGCAAAGAGTTTGGGACCTGCTGTAGTTTCTGAGGAACTCATATGCAAATCAGGAGAGTGTAGGCTAGGAGGGCTTTGGTTTGTATATCCAGTGATTCTCCACTCTTGGGGAAACTAGTTGGTACAGGGAAATTCTGTCTTTTTTTCTTTTGTGTCCTTTGATTTTGTTCCTTTCCTTTTCTTTCTTTCTTTCTTTCTTTCTTTCTTTCTTTCTTTCTTTCTTTCTTTCTTTCTTTCTTTCCTTTCTTTCCTTTCCTTGCCTTTCTGGAAAGCAGGCACTGTGGGAGGATTTGGAAGAAGACAGGTCAGGATCCACCCTCCTTGAGGCTGGTTGCTGCCCTGTGTCTTGCTTGAGTATGTGAGAGCTTTGGCAGCTGCTCACAGAGAGCAGTGGAGCTGGCATTTTATCCTTACTTGTTCCTGTACTAAGGAAACTAATAAGTCCTGCAACTAGAATATGAGAGGGCAAGACTGAGCCTGGGTTCTGGGAAGGGAGAGAAGAATTACAAAAGGATCAGGCTCTTGCAAGTTGTGCCCTTGCCCCTTACTATGAGAAAAGTCAGTTAAACATTGAAGGCTTCAAAAGCGGATGGGAGGGAGGCTTGGAGAGAGGCTGTATTTTAAAAATATCTGCAGAAGGACTGTGTTTAAGATGCGGATCTGGACTGTGTGGGACAGAGGCAGCACGCAGCTATGAATTTCCCACTATCGTTCTAGTTTGCTCTGCTTTATATTTTACTGGCCTTGCACGCATCTCAGAAATCAAATGGTCTTGTGGGAAGAAATAAATTTGAGGCATGAAGACATGAGTTTAAATCTAGACCACAGCATTGAAGTAACCATGGTAAACTCTGATCCTAGATGCTTTGTGAAGTACAATTCCAAATGTGCCAAAGTTGTTCAGAGACTATGATCCAACATAAAATATATTTGTTAGAGAAAAGTCACTTAGCTTTTTATTCTTTGCTCAATAGCTTAAGTGAGGAGACTTTGTAAGTACTATTCATCCCCTATCATTTTACACAAAAATGAGGACTGTGTATTTTAATCTGTGCTGCAATTTTGCATAAATTATAGTTATTTGTGTGTGTTTTGTGCATAATAAATCTCACAAGCCGATTCTATGGGTTGTGTTCTGTTAGAAAGCAGAACACAAAATTACAAACATTCATAGCAGCTTAATGTGGATTTTCTCTGGGTCCCATTTTTTTTTCTTTCCTAATGGTCTCTGTAAGAAAATACCAAGATCATCCCTTTAAGAAGTAACATGTTTTCAGAGATTCAGGTGTGTAGAGTCCTGAGCAGGCATCACTGAGCCCACATAATGGTGCTGGAGGTGGGGCACCTGCAGAGGTTTAGGGCAGATTGAACTCTCTCCTCTCCCAGCCTCTCAGGCCGCAGCTCTCCTCAGCTGTGCCAGTTCTTCCAGGCTCTTGTTTGTGTTCTCTGTCTTTTCTGTCTTCCTTGTGTGCTCATTCTCCCTCTAGCTCTGTCTTGTCAGAGCACTTGGGATGGAATTTAGATCCCGTTCTGTTAATGCAGTGCACCCTCCCCATCTAATTGCCTCCATTGAATGTCTACAAAGGAGCATTTCCTACAAAATCCCATTCACAGCTTTTATGGGCTTGGTCTCCTGGACACCTTAGTCTATGAAAACATTACAGTGTCATCTCTCTGTGCAAACATTCCCCACAATATCACTATCCACTATCCTGAATCCTCTTCTTTTTCTATGGTTTTAATGGTGGTTAATTATTTTCGGTCCCATTTTCTCTTAAAATTTTGTTTCTAGCGGTACCGCTTCCCAGTGCATAGTGAAATCCATCATCAGGAGTTAGTGCCGTGCATAGCACAGCTCAGGGATTTTTCTTCTCCTACTCCTCAACCCCTCCCTTATCTCTCCATGTCTTGGCAGATCACTTACTTGACTTCTTAAAAACATCCAGTGCCAATCTGTCCACACTCAGAAAGGCTCACATAGAAGGGTGTAGCATGGTTATTTAAACACACTTACGGTCACTGGTCTGATGCAGAAGCAAGGACACACCAAAGGTGCCTCACATCCATCTGGGCAGAAGCTGCCTTCAGAGAACAGCCATGGGCTCTGGATCTCTTGATCTCTCTCAAGGTTGTGGTCCTCAGGCCTCAGGGAAGGAAGAGGATGACTCTGCCTCTAACAGGAACTTCCTCAGCCTTCCAATTAATCTGTTCCCTCATCATGGACAGCAGGTTTAGTGAGGGGATGATTGAGATAAATAAATTATCCAAAGTATGAAAGTGCTCATCGTTTAAGATGCACAATTCTCATTTACTTGTCAGGCATTTTGAAACATTCAACTTTTTGGATGGTAGTTGAATATCTGGCATTTTTTTGTCAAAAAGAAATTTTTATAGTTTGCTCTAAAAGCTGAAGATATATTAAGATAGATTGTGAGTATTATGGTCACTTAGACTAAGCTTTCTATTTAGCAGAAATTCCTACCATTATACATATACATCTTGTGATACCTGGTTAATACGCAGCTCTGCATTCAAAGCTTTCAAACTCAGGTGGTGGGTTTGTATTTCTAATGCTGCTGCAGGTTCCTGTACAAATTTTGACCAGGAAATTGTTTTCATATGAAGGAAAAGGAAGGTCATATCAAATGCGTTGAAGAATTATATTCATTTTGGTTAATAGTTTGCTATGTATTTCCACATAGTTCTTTTGATTTTACTATGATGAATTTTTGTGCTATGATTCCAGACTTGTTGATAATGCTGGAAAGAGAGTTAACTCATATTGTGGGTCCACCCCTTTCTAACAGGATTCTGAGAGTTCAGTCAGTAGGAACCACACTGGGCTTTCTTGCCAGCTTTCCATCATCACTGTTTGTTAGGGGAGCAAATGTCTCAGAATCCATTTGCTTTTCAGGTTCCCAGAAGCATTGCTCAACAATGGAGCAGCCTGTGAGATTTGGGAGATCGGAAAGAAGGGTCTTCATCCCCTAGCAACTCAAGGCCGCTGCCCAGAAATCCACGAGGACGAGAGCATCAGGGGATTAGGTGTTGAGGCAGGTGCATCAGCACCCCAAACTTAGACTTCAGGGACGAGTCTGAGATCCCAGGATGTGGAACCTATGAATAAGGGCAGAGTAGCTATGGGGGAGCACCAGATAATCCCCAATTCTAGTGTCCACTTTCTAGAGTAACCATATCCTCTAAGCTATTTAATTGCTATGGTTCTCCCTGGAATTCCCTGTGTTAAAAATAATCCTTGGAGTGATTATGTGTAATGGCCTGTGTTTCATGATTCCAAAAGATGCTGCCACCCAGATGTGCAAGAAAAATGCCTCAGTTGTTATTAAAATAAGAGTAGCTCTCTCATGTTTGTCCTGCCAGGACTAAGGAGAAAGAAAGAGTTATGGTGCCAAGAATCCTCTCTGCCTACTCCTACCAGGACCTTTCACTGATCTTCAAAGCTTGGCTACACAAGCAGGTAGAGGAACAGGATGAGCACTTGGGAGAGACTGGCCTCACGATTCTGTTTTCCTGGGTGGTGAACATTATGGCTTGTAACTCCTTGAGAGTGAAAGTGTAAGGCTGTCAACAGTAATAAGCTGCCGCGTCTTCAGCTCCAGGCTGCTGCTGGAGAAAGCACAGTTGGTCCCAGACCCACTGCCGCTAAACCTCAATGGGAACTCAGAGGGCAAAATGGATGAGTGAGAGTTCAGGAGTTTGGGAGCTCTCTCTGGTTTCCTCCCATAGAAAGATTACCTGTCGCAAGTGTTTTGACTGCCTGGCAAGTGATGGTAACTTTGTCTCCCTGAGAAGCAGAGCTGGAGAATGGAGACTGGGCCATCTGGATGTCACATCCGGCTCTTGGCGAAGGAAATGTAACAACAAATATAGACACATTTAGGATGAACGAGGACTTTCCTGAAGGGTGAAGCAGCATTCAACACACTGGGTTAAGTACACTCCCAGTGTTTTCCCTTTTTGCCTGGAAGCTAGTGCAGCAGGAGCCCCTCTAGCTGAGCCAGGACCCCCCTGTGTCCTGACTGGGACGGGACTGACTCCTACACAAGTTACCAGCAGTCTATGAAGCCTCCTCAACGGTTCTCCAGGCACATGCCAACTCCCATAGGCTGAGCAGGCCTGGGCACAAGGCAAGGCTGGATTATCTCAGTCACTCAGCAAAGGTTTTTGTCCCTTGGAATCTGGGCAGTCAGCAAGGCTGCATTTGTTTGCCTGCAAGGAATGTGCTTTATTCTGGGGACCAAATCAGTGCATCACTTTAGTGCTCCTGAAGTACAGACTTAGATCTCTTCTTTGGTCAAGGTAGAAGATATATTTCCCATACGGTCTCAGGCGTGTGGTCTTCATAACTGAGCTAGTGAGTGTGCACATCTATTCTTGATATTTTCTGGATGGTTCAGGTTATTGATCATATTCTGTGTCCTCCCTACCAAGTGTTTACTCTTATACTTGTATCTGGTTTTCTCTAAGCTGGCATATTCTACCTGTGCCAAATGGTCTTCCAGTTGCAATAACAAAAGCATTCTCAGTGGCTGCATTGAGGGCAGTAGAGCTCAAGCAAGGTTATGAGAATAGCGGGAAGGAAAGTGGATGTGAAAGTCCTCGACCGAGAGGAGGAGCAAAACTAGGATGTGGCCTTCACCTGGAGAGCTGGTGCAGCGAACTCAGCTCGGGAGTCCAAGAGGGAGAGGATGAGGGACGCTTTCAGGGTGGTGAGTGTTTCATCCATAGGGTTCAAACCCAGGCTCTATGCAGGGCACAGAGTTGACCAAGTCCTCAAAGAGGTGTCCGCCTGTGGCTGTGAGAGTGTGGGTGTTTCCGGGAGGGGACTATGGGTGAGGAAGAAGACTAGAGCCGGTTTTAAACAATTATATAAATTGAATAATAATCAGAACTACGATCTTCACTGTTATTGAAAGAAGTGAGTGATTTTAATGGAGGATATTCAAACAAGCCTTGTGGTTTTGGAATGGAATCAAAGAGAGTGTAAAATTGTTTCTTTCATAGACAGAAAGGTGATATGTATCTCTCTGGTAAAAGAGATAGAAAAGACACAGAGAAAGAAGGCAAAAACTGCTAACTTTACCCACTGAGAGATGAACTGCTAATTTTACCTAATCTTTAAAAAATTATACCCACTGTCCCACCAACCACCCATTAAATTCTTAATACAGTTGGTCAATAAAAAGAACCCCTTATGCTTAAAGATCTATTTCTAAATCTACAATAGGGAAAATAGAAGATGAATGTGGAAGAAGCACTCAAAGAATGATTCAAAGAATAAGAGGAGCACAGCGAAAAAGGAAAGCTGCCGTGAATTTGAAGGGGACACTGACTGCCCAGATTGGAGCGCGTACTAAAACAATTAAGGGTTTATCTGGTGACCCGTGGAAGAAAATGTGACCGCATGAATTCAAACAAATATTTTAACCAGGAATTGACTCTTCACAGAATATCTCACTACTTCTTCATAAGTCCTTACTAATTATAGAAGGGAAAAGGAACTGTGCAGAGTTGAATTCTCACAGGCACAACCTCCATCTCCGGTTCAAAGTGAACTTCAAATGGTGGGACCAAACCTAGCAACTGACCATACATTTACAAACTGAAGATATTTAACCTATAATCGCCAGGGGTCGCTGTGGTACCTTAGATTCGCTAGTGACCCAAAGAGGGTTTTGGGAGATGTTATTTGAAGTACAAATTCACCTGAACCACAGTGAAAAAGTTTAAGATACCTAAGTGTGTGGTGATTTGTGTTTTAAAGTAGATTTTTTTGTTCAATAACTATCTCAGAGACTGTGAGCAATACATTGTGCCCTCCCTCAATCCAATGATGCGCATGATCCACGTGCTGACACCGCATGGAGGAGTGTGGATGAAGGTCTCAGAACTGTGTGCTCGCACGCCCGTAGAGCCTTTTCTCTGTGAGCATTTTGTGAATTGAGCTTGTCTACAGGTGACTTTAAAGAGCACAATTGATGTAAAATGATGTCGGGTTTGCAAATTTTCCTAAATATTAACAAAATAAGTTTGTATTGATTTCTGGGTGTTTGTGATCATGCCACAAGCTGACTTTCCATTAGGTATCTTCACAACTGAATGTCAACATGAATTTTAATTCACAATCTGAACATAAACACACGTATAAATTTCATGAGGTGGGTTTATTAAGTACAGTTACACAAAAAGTGCAAGAGAAGCCTAGGATACATCGTGAGCAGTCTGTTGGCCTCAGAAAAACACTAAAAAGAAGGGGGTCTCATCCATGTGTGTCCCACTTTCAAAACAGCTGAAAAAAATTAAAAAGCAGGCATCTTGGGTTTTCTATGATGGGGAGTGTGGCTCTGTGCTGAAGCTTTAAGCACATTGTTTCTCGGTGAGGACTGAAGCAGCAATCATGCTTTTATTTTATTTTAATTTTGGTACCAAGGATGGGACTCAGGGCCTCGCACTTACTAGACAGTTGCTTATGCCACAGAGCTGAATCCCTGGCCCTAGCAATCATGCCCTATAACCCCGCTTTCCCAACCTTATACTTCAGGACAGTGCACTCCCAGTACATCCTGCAGTTATCTTGAACACTGACCTGGGAAAAAAGGGAAAGAGCAAAGTCAGCCCAAGCTACATAGAGAACTGTCCTGTACACAGCATCATGGAAGGTGCACACAGCAAAGCAAAATCATTCCCTTCATGGACTAAAAATATAAATAAAGAACTATAAAGCATAAAGGACCAGAGTACCACAATTCCCTTGCATCACACAACCTTAATGACAGATATCCCACTAGGACCCACATCTTAATGTCTCCTAAATGTCCCACTCTGGGGCCAAGTCTAACACACAGACCCTTGGGAGACACTCAGAATCTAACAAAATCAGTCCTGTAACTGAGCAATGAGGGCTGCCTCAAGCCTCTCTAGCTCTTTCAGTGAACTAGTGTTGTGTGTGGGTTTCACCATTTAAGCCCACTTTGTCAGATTGCTACATGTTGAGATTCGTAAGGTTCCCTTGTTTCCTACACAAGTTCCACCCTAATGCATTCCTGTTAATTTCTTCAGTGCAAGTGCTATGCAGAAACGGAGTAATCGTGAAAAAAGAAACTTAAAACTTACTCTTCTAGGGTTCGGATTGAAATTGTGATCCTACAGGAGACTGAGGTTGGAGAGAGCAGTCAGGCCGAACACCGTCAGCCTCATCGTGGATGACAGTGCAGAGACAGTAAGAGCGGCTAAACCTCTGCCCAACACCTATGCGGTAACACTGACCTGGAACCTGGTGGGAAGAAATCATGAGACCAGTGCTGCTGCTGCTGGCTCCAATGTCTCTAGGTCTTTTGCTGACTTACCGCTCAGAGGGGAATCCCTTAGAGATCCAGTGAAAGATTTTGATCACCATATAAAAATAATAGGTACAATTTTACAATATAGTAAGGACATAACTTTGTATTACTTCTTTTGTTTCTAACAAAACAGATCAATTTTCCTGGGTTCTAATAGATTTAGCATTCTTTTATAACATAAACACATTTGAACAGTAGTCTATAAAATAGACAAACTCTGTTGCTTTTGAATTCTGTTGATTCCATGTACTTTTAAGTTTAAAGATGTGTTTCTAAATTACAACCATTTTATTGCTATCGTAGTCTAAAGCCAATCTAACTTTGGTTACATAGATGTTGATAGTGTTTTGGGGAGACTCTACCCTGCTAGGGTAGAACAGGAGAGGGAAGATTCCTTACTTCAAGCCTACAATAACTAAAAAAAAAGAGAAAAGAGGAAAGAAATCAACAAAGAGAAAGATGAGTACTCAATGTCCTTCACTGTGATGGGACTTTCCTGCCCCTGAGTGTAAGTGGTGACAGCATCCTGGGTTTAGGACTGAGCAGGTGGACAGACACATTCCATCTGAAATGTGGACAGACACTGAAGCCAGCTCGGTGATTAGCGTAGGTTCACAACCTTCACCCATGTTCCGTGCTCACCTCTCTCATCACCTGGATCTCCTCATGGCATTTATAGGTTTGACTTACAGCCAATTTATGCATTGGGGCCAATTTGCTCTTTGTATCTGAAAAAAGCCACCTTATTTTAAAGTTTTATAAGACTAGTGCTTTCCTTGTGTCACAATAATTACAGGCAGAAATTTCGTATTGAGGTGACCTGAAACTTGAAATTAAGGGTTTAAAATTTCCAGTGAATAAACTATAGTAAAGTGGTCACAGTGCACTTCCACAAATATCATATAAGAACGATCAGGATTGAAAGGAACAGGTCAAAAATCCCTCAGAAAAACACTTAAGCTACACTAGGAAACATTTTACAAACCTCAATTCCTTCTGGGTAAAAAGAGAGCAGTGTTTCCTTAAGTTGATTTGCATGTTCACTCCTTGCACAAAGGTCCAAGCTGCTCAAATCATCTTAAAAGGCAGCTTCTCAGGGCCTTTGTGGATCAGCATTTAGGTCCAAGTCTCAGAGATGGGGTCAGGAACTCACCTCCTCTTGTGTCTACTGCTCTGGTCTCCAGGTAGTTGAGGGATGGCAAGGTTTGGGCGAGGTGATCATGGCCATTTTTATTTTCCTTGTCTCTACATTGTCAAAGATCAAGAAACTAGCATTTCTCATAGATTTTAAAACCAAATTCCCTTTTGTTTTCTGATCCTCAAAGGTGTCACCAATGTAGGTTGTTCTAGTTCATAATGTCTGAATGAGTCTGTTATAATCCACTGTGTGTGTTTATCATTCCAGGCTCCAGCAGGGACATTGTGCTGACCCAGTCTCCAGCCTCCCTGTCTGTGTCTCCAGGACAGAAGGCCACTATCTCCTGCAGGGCCAGCCAGAGTGTAAAGGGCACATTTGGTAGTAAAAGTTTTCTGCACTGGTACCAACATAAGCCAGGACAGCCTCCCAAACTCCTGATCTATGAAGCATCCAAGAGAGCCTCTGGGGTGCCTGACCAGTTCCGTGGCAGTGGGTCTGGGACAGACTTCACCCTCACCATTGACCGTGTGGAGGCCGAGGATGCTGTGAACTATTACTATCAGCAGAGTAAAGAGCCTCCTCCCACAGTGCTCCAGCGCTGAACAAAAACCTCCCCAGGTAGCTGCTCCCTGTGGCCCAGACTCACAGGTGTTCCTCTTTTTGCTATGATCTTTACACTTGTTTAGAAAAACTACCCTAACTATGAAAGGGAAGACATGTAACCTAAAGTGAGCATGTTTCTACTACAGAACGATTTATAAGTTACTTCCTTCCTTATTAAGTCCAAACCTCAGAGTTACTATTCCTCAATGCCTGTTCTAGATTCAATAATAACTTTTTGACCACTGAAAAAATTTAAACTTACAGAAGACTTTTTTTCTGTCTATACAAGTAAAAAGAAATTTGCCTATAAAGGTTTTTTCTCTTTGGCATACAAACTCACAGTCTCACACTGATGCTTCATTTTTTCACCATTAGTACTTAAGGTAACCAAAATGTTCTATTTTTCTATTCAACACTAAGAATCGTGCTGTAGTTCTTTGTTTATTTGATGGAGGTGTCTCTGTCTTTGTGTTACTTTTATATATCCTTTGTTCTAAACTTATTATTTGTCCTTTTCCAGCTACCCAATGTTTATGTCTTTTCTGTACTGTACCTTCTGTAGGTGAAGCCAAAGTCTTCTTTAGTTTTCATTTTCAACATTTTCTTGGAGAATGGGATCCTGAAACCTCAGAGTGCACAGCTGCAGTCTTGGAAGGGTCACTTCTTGCTTCCTCCACCCAGGGCTGGGCCTCCCTCCCATTTCTGCTTCCTTGCACAGGGAGCTGGAAAACTCAGTAAAACAGCCCTTCACTATTCTGACACAGCTCAGGTGCATGTTTTTGCATTTTGCAAGTTTACCATTGTGTTTCACTATTCATGAAAGTTGCATTGTCAGTTTTCTCTTGCCCTTTAAAATTATCACAAACACTGTGACTTAAAAACTATATACAGTTATGATTGTATAGTTTCTAGAAATCAAACCTCAGGCAATTGAGAGTCAGCAAAATAATATCCGTGTCCCAGCTGTTGTTCACCTGCTGCTCTGTGTTTCAAAGGAGGGAAATGAACCAAGTCGAAGAACTCAAATGAGGCATTTCTTCGGTGTGTTTACCTTTCTTTAGGAGACTGAGTTTGGAATGGAACATGGAATAAATTCCACAGCGTTATATAATCTCTAGTTCTCACATTGCAGAGTCAGGTTTTCCGCTTTATCCCTTGTTTTCTCAGTACACTGAGTAACGGACTGATTCTAGCGTTTGTCTCTATCTATGACTCAGGTTTGAGGACAGCTGTTAGGTGCCGGCCTCACATTCTGTGTCCCAGAAGAGGCAGCACAGTCATCTCCAGAGGGTCTCAGAGCCTCCTGAGAGAGAAGAATCACCTACTTTGGTTCTGGCACAGACTAGAGGACCTTCTGATGCTTCCCAGCGATCAGCTGCTGAGGGAGTTCCTGGGATGCCCTGGGCTCTGTGGGAACTGCTGTAGATTTATTTCCTCCCCACATTGTCATCCTTCTGTGTGATACCATAAAAACCCCACTGTTTGCCAGCATGTAAAATTTATACATACTGATTTGGTTCATCAGAAACATCTCCAGAGAGAGTGTCAGTAAATCTCCGCAGGTATCTGGCTGTTGTACATAGCTGAAACTAGGGAACATAAGGTCCCTGCTGAGTATCGTGGGCCTGTGTTCTTACGGCCTCTTCCCTTTGAGCTCTCATTATATTTACTTTAGGCAACATGAGACTCTTAAAATACGTCTCCATCAAGGAGGAAGTGAGGAAATACACAAGGTGTGTGTAAGAACCAGGACCAGAAACCTCACTGAGTCCTTATAGGTACATTTTTCGCTGACATCATTTGTTACATTGCCTCTTGGTCCATTTTCTGTTCTATATTTTTTTCTGTTGTTTTTTGTTTTTGTCTTTTTGAGTCAGGGTCTCCTAATGCAGTACAGCCTGGTATTATTGCTTCTTGGCCTTTTGGCTAAGATCAAGTGTAGTGCAGGCTGGTATTTAGCTCACTTTGGAGCCCATGCTGCTCTTGAAGTTGCAAAGATCCTCCTGCCTCAGCCTCCTGTGTGCTGCGATTACAGGCATGCACCACCATCAGAGCTATATTTTCTATTCTTATAATTAAAATCAAGTGTAATTTTTTAATTAAAGGAATTTATTTGTTACAGCTCTAGAGCTGAAAAGTTCAATGCACAATGTCAGTCTCTGGCACCTGGTGAGGACTTTGTTGCTCCATCCTGTCATGGGGGAGGGTGTGACATGGAGGGACGCAGAGAGCTTGTTCTCTCTTCCTCATCTAATGTCACATGAGGAATCATCCTTGTTACCTCATCTCATCCTAATTAGTTCCCGAGTTGTCATCATCATTTGTAATTAACTCAAGGATCTGGGCATTATGCCCCCAACATATAAATTTTGAGAGGACACATGCAAATCATTGCATTGTTCTAACTCTCTGTCAACCTTTCCTTGATTTCTCTCTGTAACCTTCTCTCCTCTATCCACTGGCTAAATAGCCTTGTGTCTCACTGACTTTCAAGACTTCTTAGTCCCCGCTGATCGGTGTGATTCACATTGACGGGTTTCCCTGGTCAGGCTTTGCGGTTGACAGTTAACTTCCTCCTCTCCTTCCTCCTTATACACAGCACCTACACAGACCCTTAGATAGCCAGTGGCTGCTCCTCTATTCTCACAGCCTCCTCTAAACTTCTTTTTCCTGGATCTTATCCTTTTCATGAAAGCACAGTCATTGGTTTGTTGTCTATTTGTTACAGTTTCATAATATCTGTTATTCACTCAACATACTATGCCTCTGAAGAAAAGCAGTGACAAAGCAGGCAATGCTGACACTTTTGGTGACAGGAAAAATTAGTGTGATTCTCATTGCTGCACCAGCATTCAGAGAACTCTACATTGATGAAGAGATCAGTGATTCTGAGCCTTGTGTATTCCCTACATACCTCGCTTAGATGTGAGGCTCATTCATACAGGTACTCTGTCAATATGAAGATATTGAAATCACTTCTGAGCTATTGATTGTTATTGCTGAGTTAATTTCATTTGTCTTAGTTTTTTGAGTTACACAACCACATGCCTGTCTTGTCGAAATCCTCTTTGTCTTATAGCCACATTATACTCCACATTATACTCTTCCATGCTATTGAGCATTTTAGCAATAAATTTCAACCACAATAATAAATCTATGACAATACAGGGATTATTTCAAATCTAAATTGAGAAAATTGGTCTTGAAAAGAATCAAATACTGCATGCATTTCTAGTGGCAGCAAAGATCAAATAAGTGCAGTATTTCTTACTTTCAGTTGGCAAATTCTAAAATACTAAGGCAGAATATAAAAGCAACTAAAATTAAAAATTATTAAAATTGCTCATAATAGGCATACAAAGAAGTAAAGACCAAAGGTGAAGAAAACTTATTAGTAGCAAGTTTTCTGAAGTTTCTTCTTCATTGTGACATGTTTGTGAGTCGTTTCTGACCTGAGGAAAGCCCACATTGAGCACCAGTGCAATGAGTGTTGATAATAAAACAATTCAAGAGGATTTCTTTGATTTCCTGCCAGAACACTAGTGAAGATGGACAATGTGAGCTAGGTAGGAGGCAGTAGGTCCTGACTGATTTGTTGTTTCTTTTTATTTGTCTGTCCGCTGCTGGATATGCAATAGGTCCTAACACTCAGATTCAAAATTGATCTTTCTTTCAGTGTAAACTGGTAAAAGAATATCGTGACTGGCAGTGTTTGAAGAAATTCTCACTCATTTAATTCAATTTTTGTTTTCTGTTTACTTTTGCAGTACATAGTGATCTGATTCCTCATGGAGAGGTGATACATGTACACAGCTAATCTCAATTATACTTCCAACCATTTCTACTGCCTTTCCTCCCACCTCCCCCAACCTTTAGGTAACTTGCCCATTTGCAAAAGATCTGCCTCCTTATATTCTCTTGTGTATCATTTATTTTGAGATTGTTACTATAACCTCTCAGAGCAGAGAGAAATCAGAGCAATCTTTTAATGACTAAGATACAATACAAGAAGATTAATCCCTGAAATAAACATTTTAACCACCTAGACTTCTAAAAGAGCCCCAAACGAATTAAAGAAGTTGGGGTGAGCTGTATAGGTGACATTCTTTATTCTAAAATATCTTCAGGATATGACTAAAAAACATTGCATGTTTAAATTAACCTCATGGTAAATACTCCCCATATGCTTCCAAAACACCTGCCACACAGCCCTTGCTAAACTCTTAATCAGCTTTTAGAATTCCTCTTTGTGGCTGTCGCGGGTTGCACTGTGATGGTGGAGTTGATGTCCCCAATCAATTCAGTAAGTTTACATGTCATGGACATTTTGCCAGTGAGGGAGAGTTGAAAGCCACATGGTCCTTGATCCAGTGAATAATGTGGATGGTAATACACCATAGTGTTCTACTGATCCTGAGTTTTATTGGTAGCATTAGGCACAAGTATCCACTGCCATTTTATTACACCACTCAAAGACACTTGCAAAACAGTACTTTCAGAAATGCTTCATGAGGCTTAGAATGATGGGTTAAGTGAGATCAAAGAAAGAGGAATATTAGGGAATGTGTAGAAAGTTCCCGGGAATAAAGAAATCTACAAACTAATATTCCACATAACAATAGATGCACAGATATTTGATAAAGTCTTTTTTCTTTTGTTTTGGGGATTGAATTTAGGATCTCACCCTCGCCAGGAAGGTGCTTATGCCTCTGAGCTAAATCCCCGGCCCTTGACAAAATAATTTTAAACATATTCAGTTGACTCATAAAATTGAATCATTTGTCTCAATCAGGTGGAATTTGTTCATGGAATGCAGGGCTGACTTGGTGTTTGAAAATTTGGTGTTTCTCAGGCCTTTGATGTTGGGGATGAGAAGGAGGAGAGAAACCTGTGGTGCAAAGGGGCTTCTCAGCGGCTTCTCCCAAGATTTCCCAGGACATTTAAAGGCCTAATGCATCTGAGCAAACTCTCACTATTTTGAGACAATGAAAGGCCAGGTGGTGAAGGCCAGTTGAACACTTCTGCTGCTTTGGGGGTTTATGCCATGGCTTGTATCACTGTGGGAGGATAACTATTATGCTGTAAACAGTAATAAGTTGCAACATCTTCAGACTCCAGGCTGCTGATGGTGAGAATGAAATCTGTGCCAGATCCACTGCCACTGAACCTCGATGGGACACCAGGATCCAAATTGGTTGCATGGTAGATTAGACGTTTAGGAGCTTTCCCTGGTTTCTGTTGATACCAAGCTAACCATTTGCTTATGTCCTGACTTGCCTTGCAATTGATTGTGACAGTCTCTCCTATGGATGCAGATATGGAGGAGGGAGACTGG
>PVLA01015803.1:0-23497 GCA_004027455.1 Hydrochoerus hydrochaeris
ACCAAGTTTCAGCTTCAGGTGGTCCCTCCTCTGAGCAAGCCTCGCAAGGAGTGGCTCAGGGACCACCTCAGCCCCAGCAGCAAGCTTGTCCTCCTGGCTGAAGAGATGGGAGATCTGCTGGAGCAGCTGAGTGTGACCCAGCTGGCTGGTGTTGAGTGTAAGAAAAGTATTTCCTTTTTTCCAAGGAAAGTAGAAGCCCGTTCTAAATGCCTTTAGGCCTTTCTGAGACAGGGTCCTTAGTAGTTGTCTTAGGAGCAGACCTGCTTGTCTGTCTTCCAGGCCACAGACCCAAGGCTGGCTCCAGTTGGGGGAGCAGGTAGGGTTGCCTCAGGGCATTCCTGCTGCCCTCAGGAGCCAGCTGTGGGCAGCAGTGTGCTACTGGCTTTAGCGGGCCTCCGCGAGGGGGCGCGAGGGCACAGACGCAGGAGGCAGCCGCCTGGGTGGGGGAGGGCGGAGCTGTGCGGCCCCCGAGGGAAATGGGAAGCTGCGCGGCTGGGCTGCGGTTCCCGCAGGTGCCGCCGCCTGCTAAGCTCCGTGCACGGCTGTTCGGTCAGGTTCGGAGATGAAGCAGTGAGTCGGAGCTGGGCTCGCGCGGCGTCTCCGGGCCCTGTGTGAGGAGGGCGCCGTTTCTGGCACGGAGCGCTTTCCCGAGGGCGCGAGGCCCCGGGAGCGCGGGCTGCGGCGTGGAGGGAGCGCGGGGCGCCCGGCGCGGTGGGGGCGACAGCGGCGGGACAGGGGCTGCGAGGGCGGAAGCGGGCGGGGAGGGCGAGGGCGAGGACGCCAGGTGGCTTTGGAGCTCACCACTGTGGAAAGCAGAGAACTGATGGGTTTCGCCCCCAGCTTCTCAGGACTCAGGCGCCTCCTCAGAGGAGGTTACCCGACTTGGAGGAGGGAGGCTTCCTTCCAGGACTGAGCTCAGGAGTTGCAGGAGCTCAGGGTGAGGCTGAGGGCTGCAGAAAGAAGGCTGAGAGCCCCAATGCCCAGTGTCTTCGCAGGCACCCAAACGCGTGGACGGTGAAAGTGTGTGTTCTGTGCAAGGGTTTTTAAATCTCTTTTCACTTGGCCAGTATACAGTTTCTCCGGATATACGTTGTCCGTATATTTTCCGTCTTCTATTTTTGTGTGCGCATGTACTGAGCTATGGAGTCATAGATCCAGTTCCCTAGTTTTTAGTTCTTTATTGTGGGGGAAATGTCACTTTTTTTTTTAATGACTGTGACTATTTTTGGATAAGTATGAGATTGAAATCTTTTTATTTCTAGAAAAATTGTTAATACAAAAGTCTCATCACATCCAGCTGTACAACAAATGGAATGTGTTTTCAGAGTCCTAAAGGAAAGGAATGTGAACATGACAGGAGTAAGTCATTCAGCCCAGCGTGCCTAAGAGTCCTTTTATCATCATTTGTAATGTTTTCAAGATGGATTGAATGAGTTACCTGTTTTAGCTTTTCAAAAAAAACAAAGAAGAAATTTGTACATTAAATGTAATGCTATTCAGTACCTCAGTTGCCTTAACTCTAGGAGAGATGTATGCCAAACTAGAAAAGCCAGCCACCCAGCAAATAACCCATGGTGTTTCTAGACCACTGTGCTTCTCCACTTCAGAATCAGTAATATCTCCTGTCTCATCTTCACTTTCACCTGTGCTGAGGTGATTACCCTTCAGCTCAGCTTCTGAGCCCTTTATTGTCCAGAGTAAATGTGAGGCAATTGAATCACAAATATGATGCTCAGTAACATTAGCCTTGACAAGAAACCGGTTTCAGAAACTAAAATATCACAGAGTCTTTTGTGATTAAAGATTTTTTTTTTCTGAGCAAAGTGCTTTTTAGCTTTCTCAATTACTTTCGTCCCAAGTTTACAACTAGATAACATAGTAGCAATGAAAACACGAAGGTCCTGAATCATTAATTTCAGGATTTGTCACTGAATTATTTTTCCCTTCTGCACTGAACATTCCTAGAAACCTATGACTGCATGTGAGTAGACTGAAGCAGGAGAAAATGACAGCAAATGTTACTGATTAAAAAAAAAAACAACAGAGAATTTGCTTCCTCAGGTGAAAGATAGTGGATTTTTGTGTCCTGTTACTCACCTCCCACCTACTCCAGTGTCTTTTCTGGGTTAATTCTATGCATGAAGCTGTGTTGCCCCCTCCAATCCAATCTCATGACAGTTCCTGTCACACTGGATTTTCCTAGAAAGTTTAGGCTCCTTTATTATCTCTTGCCTTGTGTATTTGATTTTGCTTTTTTGGATTTAAATTCCTCCAAGACAGGGGCCAGAAAGTCTCCTACTTTGCAGACATGTTTAATAAAGTACATCTACTGGCTGCTCAGCAATTGGTAACATCTGAGGCTACATAAATCTAATTGAATGTGAGCCTCCCGTTTTGTCATTGTAGCATAAGTAATTTATTTTCCAAAGTAAACATTTAAATAAAGAATACAAATAACTTAATTCATAAATTAGTAAATGTTTTTAACTCTTCTAGTGTCTTTTCACCTGCAGTACATTTGCCAGTCACTGAATGAAAAATTCCCGAAGGCACTGTCTTGTCCCAGGAGCACAGATTGGCAGACCTTCATTCTTGGAAGTAATCTGCAAGTCTGTAACTGATTGAAAAATTCCTGATGAGTTTCAAATGCTGTTCTCCTTGGCCCTGAGGTACCTGCTGATCCTCCAGTAATAGCTCTTGAGGTACAGAATGGTCATGGTGTCCTTCATGGTCATTCTTTTGTTCTCCAGTCTTTCCTGTAGGATCGTTGACTTCAGATGTTCCATCTGCTAATGGAGTTCAACAAGGAGGTTCTCCACAGTGGTCCCATTCCACACAGGGGTAGAGATGCTTTTTTTTTGAAAATACCCAAGATGTACTGAAGCATCTCTTGGATGACAAGAGCAGCTTTCTTCTTCTGGAACTGCTGTGGTTGCTTGATGTGTCTGGAAACTTGAAATCCATCCTGTCTTTGTGGCAATATTCAGGCTTTCCTGTCAACTGCTTCAGAAGTTCCAGACAGGCCAAATTGCTGCTGCGTTGTTGTAGTTCAAGACAGGCCAAATTGCTGCTGTGCTGTTGTTGTCACAGTTGAAGCAAGTTGTAGCTTAAGGCAAGAGGTGTGGTGAAGAACAGCAGGAGAGTGATTTGGAGGATGCACCTGCTGGCCATGATGAGAATCAGAATGGTGTTTTCTTTTAACTGCATGGTGGAGCAAATTCTCCAAAAATCTGCAGTGTGAGTTGGCTTCCTCAAGGGTTGCAGTCTATTTATATGGGATGGTCTTCTCTCTTTCACAGGAATGTTCCAATTTTGTTCTTCCTTTCATTTTTAGTTTATCATTATTTTTTACAACATTTCACCCCATTTGTGGTTCCATTTGCAATAACAATCAGAACACAATTTTTGTATATTGTTACATTTGTAAGAATTTTTAAAACTTAAAATGTAAGCACCTGTATTACAGAAGGTGTTGTTTGTTCAAGGATATTGGTCCACTGCTCACTTGCAATCCTTTATCTTCTTCTTCATTCCCCTCATCTGAAACCCTTTGTTATTTCTAAGATTGTCCCTTTTAGATTCATATTATTTCTCTTTATTTTATTCATTTATTTATGTGTGTTTTAAATTTCTCCTTAAATATGTGACAAGAAATTTAAGCTCCTATTTTGTCTAATATATGTAATATAATATATATAATATATATTTTGTATAATATATGTATATTTGCAATATATATTTGTAATATGTGTGAGGGAAGAGATATACAAATTGAAGAATTTTATTTATTTAAAGAGAAACAAAAGCATGTAAAGGGTAGAGGTTATACAGAATTCCAAAAAAAAGTTAGTAATCATTAATTAATAATTTACATGTTGTCCTCTTAGAAATAGTTGTTCAAGTGGCAAAATTAAAGCATACAAAGTAGATAATCGAACAGTGAGAGTATAAACAGCTACACATGCATGAATCTCTGCATGTATTTATATACTTTCTGTATTAGAGGGAAAAGCAAAACTTAGCAAGACAAAACAAGACAAGTTCCTATAAAAACATGAAATCAAAAAGTTGTATAAAACCACAGCACAAGGTGATCTACAATGATTACTGTGTTGTTTCTTATTATCTTCAACAGAACATCTATATCATCAGGCATAAGTAAATATAGCAATATAATTGAGTATGGCAGTACATAATAATATTAGTAAAATAATCATTGTAGACAGTTTAAAAGTTCAAAGTTAGGTAATAGACAAACCAGAGTGGATATTCTAGTGGATCTTGTCATCTTAAGTGCAGTTGCCTATCCTCTCAGACTTGATACTATTAATCATAACAGCTTTGAATAAAATCTATCAATACAAAACTGCGATCCAACAAACCAGATTCAATTACGATCAGTCATGGTACAACAGTGTATGTTTTACAGAGCTTTAGATTAAGTTAAAGGAAATTAAGGATGGTTACTGTAGTATATCCTGTTATTTTTGGAATTACTGTCTGTGCCCTCAAATGTAGTACAGGTAGAATGACTGGAACAGAATATAATACATCTAAGCAGAGTGATATGAGTAATATGGGTGTCAAATCCCGGTGCACTATGAACAATATAGTGTATTAATGCCATCTATGTTAGAGTTTCTAGTTATCTTTCTCTGCCTCATTTCTGCTATGCTATTTTTCTGCCCCTGTTTGTCTAGTTTTCTCCTTCATTCTACTGCCTGCCCCACTCATTGAGGCCTTTCTGCCACTTACTAAAGTCCTGTTTTTTTTTTTCTCTCTCTGTAGAATGTCCTTCAGCATTCTCAGTAGGGTTGGATTGGTGGTCACAAACTCGCCCAGTTCCTCTTTGTCATGGAAGCATCTTGTTTCTCCATTAATTTCTAGTGACAGTTTTGCAGGGTACATCAATCTGGGCTATAGGTTTTTTTCTTTCAGGGCCTGGAATACTTTGCTCCAAGCTCTTCTTGATCTGATGGTCTGTGTCAAGAAGTCAGCCATGATTCTGATGGGCTTCCCTTTATAGGTAATCTGTTTCTTTTCTGAAAGGGCTTTTAATGTTCTGTTTTTATATTCAATTTCTGGTATCTTGTTTATTGTATGACTGGGTTTAGCTCTGTTTTGGTTGTAGGTGGCTGGAGTACTGTATGCCTGACGCAAGTGAATGTCATTTTCTTTTCCCATGCTTGGCAAGTTTTCCTTAATTATTTCCATGAATAGCCTTTGTAATTCCCCTGTATATATTCCTGCTTTTTCATTCACATTTCTTGTTGTTAAGCTGTATGTTCTCTTGTTATCTTCTAGCCTTTGTGTTGTTACTGCCTGTTTCCTTGTTATTTTTAAGAGATCTCTCCTTTCCTGATCACACACTGCAAACTTGTCTTCAAGTTTTGATAGTCTATCCTTGGTTTCTTTTAAGGCATTTTGCCAGCTTTCAATGGAATTTTTAATTTCCTGGTAGTCTCTTTGAATCTGCTTCATGTATTCTATATTTTCTTTATATCCTTTATTGAATGTTTCTCTCCTTTTTTTGTGTTTCTCCCTTCTTCCATTTGTATGATCATGACAGATGCTTCCAGAGAGCATGTGTTTTATGACTCTACTCATATCCTGCTTTACCTGATTTGATATTTCAGTTTTGGGCTCATCTACAATGTCCTGAAGATATCTCTTACTAATTTTTCAAGCCATGTCTGATGTTGCGTGTTTGCTGTCCTCAGTCTCCCTTGTTTTTCTTCTCCTGGATCATGGCTCTCAGGGTTCTGGGCTTCGGCCCTCCTCCTGCCTCTCTCTCCTGTCATTGTCCTGGCTTCCTCCACACTGGTTACAATGCAGGTCCCAGCGTGCTTCCCTGTTGGCCACGTTTCCTCTGAAGCATGTTGGCAAAGGACTTCTGCCCTCACCTGCCTGCTCTTGTCACTGAGGTGTAAGCTGGGAATACTTATCCCTGCCCCTCCCCTCTGGGCCCACCAAACTTCAGGTGCCTTCACCTGGCAAGTGTGTGCTAGGCACAGGGAATCAAGTTGGGATGGCTAACTAGCCCCTTACCAGGTATGCAACCAAGCAAATGGCACGAATCTTCTCTGGGGGACAGCCACCAACTGAAGTCACTGTTACTCCCACTTCAGGCTCCTCCTGCCAGGTTCTAACATGTTGCCTATTTGATTGTCTCTTCTCATGGGGGGGTCTCATTCCCATCACTGACTGTGGATTAGTGAAGGTCTCTTCACTGGCTCTGCTCTCTGTTGATCTCACCAGCCCCTGTCTTCAGTGTTGTTGTGCTTCCTGTGAGTGGTGGCGGGACAAGTTTGGGGGCTCTTCCTCCCAATGTGGATTCAAGTTGGTGCAAAATTGGCCAGTCACCATGAAACACACTGCATCTGGTAATTTTTAGCTGTTTCAGTTGTAGTTCTGAACCATTTGACCAGCTTTTTTATGTTTTAATTTCTTCCTGTGTCAAGAGGATCCATCTCCCTCTGTCTGGGTCTCTCCAGGGTGTTTTATTCTGAAACATGAGTTGTTTCTCCCAGAAGGCTTTGTATTTTGTTGATCAATGATCGGCCATCTTGTCTTCTTCACAAATTGAAGATTTGTAATGTTTACTTGTAGATTTATGTGTCAAAAAAATGAGGAAATATCTGGGATTAAAGAAAGAACAACAAAGAAATTGAGAACCGAAGAACCCCCAAATGGCCAAGAGATGTTAACTGAGAATGCAGTCCCAGAATTGCAGAAGAACTTGGGTAGGGTTTTGCAAAAATTGTGATGATAGATTAGGTTGGAGGTTGATTGTAAAATTCTGTGAGTCCTTGGAATGAGAAATTGTGAAACCAACAAGACAGGATTTCTTTTAGGCATTGAGAAGAAGCTGCTGTGGATGGAATCAAATTTGAGCACAACAGAAGCAATGGGCACAAGGAAAGATCATTTTAGGGCAGTGTTGGTGAACCTATGGAATATGTGGTTTTTCATTTAAGACAAAAGGTGTTAACTGTATGAGTTGTTTATTCTAAAGTAAAACTTCAGTATTCAACTTGAATTGCACTGTTGGTTCTTTGCGATAAATAAGTGGGTCTTGGGTTGTAGTTTGGGCACCTGTCTGTCATAGGTTTACCATCACTGCTCTAGGGACTGAACCATTCAGAAAACAAGCTGCTGACTATTTTCACAAAAGCAAAAGAAAAAGGAAGTCTTAGAGAAGCCACTGTTACCACTTTATAGTTCTACACATTTGGAAGACAGGAAAGTATGAAATGTAATCTAATACAAATTTAGTATTAGGAAAAAAGATTCCCAGACTAGTTCATATGAAAATCATGAAAATTTCTCAGGAATACATGTTTAAGTCACTAGTGTAGCATATTGTCACCTGAAGATTTTTAAGATACTAAGAAATTACATAAAATAATCTCAGCGAGAATTCTAACATGTCAGAAATTGAGTCAGAGATGTGGGAAATTACCAGAAATGAAATAAAAAACTACATATTGGTAAATTCTACACAGTCGCAAGACAACCTGCCATCAGAGTAAATGATTCAGCTCATAGATAGTACTAGCAACTACAATGAAACAGTACAAAAAATTATTATATACTGACTATTTAGCATTTCAAGTGACAGCAAACTTTTTGATCTTAGTGGTTTGATATAACATTATATAGGTCTGATTATAAGGAAAAAAGACCCAAACCTAGCAAACATTACAGAATACTAAAAATAATGGTGTAGCAAAGGTGATCTTTTTTGTTCAAACTCTGCTGCCAGAAATAAGATAGGAAATATAACTGTGAGTATAGATGATAAATTTTAGTATGACAAAGATGTACAAAGCTTTAAGGTCAAATAGAAAAAGCAGTAACCAAACATATTTACAATTACAATGAGAGGGATAATTTTCTTTCCTTTCAAATTGCTGTGAAAGTTAATCATCATCCAATATAAAAGTTCATAAATGGTCAGATTCTATCTAGGTAGAGAAATTTAAGGGTCTGATCAATAAAGGACAGCTTGGTCAGTGTTAAAGATGTACAAATAAATCAAATTATTACTAAAGTAATCATTTTTAATTAGATTTTCAAAGGATTTTGGAATTAGTAGTTGTAATATGATCCACTCACTCATCCCGTATAAACTTATTTAAACCTACTGAAGAATGAGAATTGTTAAAATTTTTTAAATATCTGGAATCATGTCTCCCTTTCTGCATGACAACCTGAGTGTGACTGTGACTCTGCACATCAGCAGGAGGGGTCTGTGGCTCCTGTGATTGTGGCTGTGCAGGTGTCTGTGGAAGCAGCAGTGCTGCATGTTTTTGAGGCTGTGTCAGAAATGATGCTGTAGGGTCTCCTTTGTTTACTGGCATCTTTATTGTTAGTTAGCCACCATGTGAGTGGTCTGCCTGACCCTAGCCTGTTTTCTTGAAGGAAGCTCTAACTAGCTCACAGGCAGGGACTTTGTGGAAACAGGTGTTGAATTTCAAACTTTAAAATTTAAAGCTATGGAATTATCCCTTTAATTGGCAGTACCATTGCTAGAAATAAGTTATAATGCTCCCTACATAAGAGGGGCTTGTGTGTGAGTCTTTCTGTTATACACACATGAAATATCTGTAAATGTTTATGGTGCTATGATAGTAACAAATGGAATATGCATTTATACAGAATTACTTAATGTGGTATAGACAAAATGGAAAACTGTTGAGCCGTGAAAATAAAGATTAGTTGATATAGACCAATAGCACAAATATATATAATGAAAAGATATGGATATGCTCTTACTTGTTCTGAAAATTAAGAAAATATATGTAAGTATGCTAATATATGCATATTATCTTTTACTTTAGTGATACTCTCTCAAATATAAATACAAGAGCAGTTGCTTGAAGGGATAGTGCTGAAGGGATGAAGATGCAGTGTGATAGCAAAATCTATTGCTTTTTACTTAGTACCTATCTAAATATTTGTGAGTGAGGTTTTTCCCCTTGATAAGAACGTACCTCAAAGAGGTTCTTCTTAATGTGGTACACTCGAGAGAATTTAATGTTACTAAATGTCACAGTTCCTCAGTCTTTTGTTTTTTTATTTTTGGTACTAGAGATCAAGCTCCTGACCTTGTGCTTGCCAGGTGGGCCCTTATGCCCCTGTGCTAAATCTCCAACCCATAGTGTTACTAAAGTTTAATCTTCCTTCTGTTTTATTCACATTGAAACATTTTCTAAAATGAATGCCAATTGCTTGTATCTTTACAAAATATAATTACATAGGAGAAATGAAAGATTTCACCAAGCAGTCCCATAGGGTGACTATGGTTCTCAGTCTTAAGAAATGTCGAAGATGGTCATACACTTTGGCTGTTCCAGCACATACCTTCTAAATTAGGGACTACTTAGTAGAGAGATATGTAGAAGAGTGGAAACTGTCTGTGGGCTGGAGTCACAAAGGGTCCCTTTGAGAGCTTGAAATCATGGCAATGTCCAGTGAATGACCATCCATCACGGGTGGCCAAAGGGTCTCTGCTTAAAAAGCCCAAGGTCCAGTACTGGTACCTGACATGTCTGTGCCAAAAGACTGAAGGATCTGTGCCAGAACCCTGAGGGATCTTCCCTGGAAGCCAGAAGTTGACATATAAGATCAAGACCAGGATTGAAACTCATGTGAAGAAAAAACAGCCAAAGCTCTTAAAAAAAAATAAAATATTTGCAGATACTCCTCTGAAGAGAAGCAGATTCCAGAGAATCTCCTCTAAGGAAGATCAGCTGAAAGCCTTCCCATTTTCCATGTTATATCATTTTGAACCAGTTCTCCTTAAAGTTGGTCTTCCATGCCCAGAACCTTGTTGACTCAATCCAGATAGGCACTCCCCACTCAACTTGACTGTTGTTAATTAATTAACCACCACATCTCCAAAAGGCTGCATTCCCAGGAGGGAGATATTGGCAAATGGCAGAGCTTATGCAGCCATGGCTCAGTAGGTGCTCCTTAGGCCTTGATTTGTGTGGCCAGTAAGTGGATTTTGACAAGCTGGTCTCCTCACTCTTTTGCTCTCTGACTCTGAGGTGAGCAGTTTTGTTCCTCGACTCTCTCCTGCCATAATGTGCTTCCTTACCACAGGCACAAAAGCAGTGGGGACAATCAATCATGGACTGCTTCCACAAAACCTATGAATCAAAATAAATCTGTTCTCTTAAAAAGTTAATTATAAATAGTAATTAAAAGCTAACTAATACAAGGTAGAAATGCTAACTACCATGTTTTGTATAAATGTATGATTATGGCTCTCTACCACATGAATATGTACAATAATTATGTCATTTAAAAACCAAAAATAATATTATATTGAAAAACCCATATAAAATGGTGCATATAGTAAGCTTTGGAAAAATATGTAGAGAAAAACCTTTGAAAGAAAGTATACCAACCCTTTAATAGTATTTTTATTTGTCTTATGAAACTTGAGGTTGAAGACTAAGGAGGTAGCTCAGTGGTGGACTACTTGACTACAATGTATAAGACTCTGGGTTCTGTTTCTAGCACTGTTAAAAAAAGAAGAAACAAAAAAAATGGAAATGTAAGGTAATTTCACCCTTTTTTCCTTACATGATTTTCCAGGATTCTAAGACAGACCAGGTATTCTTTTGTAATAGACTAATTTACACCCAAAAAGAACTCACTAGCCATAGTTTTTGAGGTTATTCTTCCTTAACTATGTGTGTTATTCTCCACAGCCTTTTGACCCTTGCATACCAGCTTTTATGGATTTTAGAAAAAAATGAGTGTTTAAACTAATAAGGTTTTTAAAAACTAAGATCATCTCTCTGCTGTTCTCCTTGTATCTCTGTCAGTTACTGAGTATTGCCCACCTGTTTTTGTCCGCTGTATGCTTTATTAATTAAAGTTCTTCAGATATTAAGCCCTGTTGCTTAACATTCCTCTTCCCATGGCCAGGGATTTAGCTGAATGACATAAGCACTTGCCTGAGAAATGCAAGGTTGTGAGTTCTATCCCAGGTACTAAAAATAAACAAAACAAAATATAAACACCTGCAAAATTCCTCTTCTGGTAAAGTGTCATCGTTGCTATGTCTGTTTCTAATTCTTTCTTTTTATCTTCCGTTTCTGGTTTTGTGGTTTGTCATTTAGTGTGCCTTATCATTTTCCTACTAAACTGGGCTTTTAAAAATGTGTTGACATGGCTTAGAAAAAGCAATCGATAGTCCTATGAGTAACTCTCTTTTTTTCTTTGCTTTGTAAAAATATTTTATTCCCTTGTGTTTTTTGTCTGGTTATTGTGCGTTATTTTATAGAAAGTAGTAAACAAATTTTCATAACAAAATAACAGGAGAATAACAATAGGTAATATACATTGTGAATTTATATCTGTAGTGAATCAGAATATCATTAGTTAATTATCTTAAAGGATATGGGCATAAAATATTCTCCAAACAATATTAGCACAAAGCCTTCTTTTCCATGGACTAAGAGAAACTATCACAAGTATTTTGAATTATTTTTTCTTTTCCTTTTCCTCAGGACTCAATTTATTATTGAGTCTATCCCACTAGACTGGGAAGTTTACCAGTGTTTTCCAGGACATCTCCTTCCCTTGTCCCTGTTTCCCCTTCCCATACCCATGGATATGGGAGTATACTTCACCCACAAAGAAAAGTAGAATTGTCTGCAGTTGGTGTTCTTTTCAGTGCTGTCAGTTGGTCTCTTGTCATACCTCCAGCAGGTAGGGCTGTGAGTAACTACTTTCTCCCCAGGTCAGATCTTGTTAGGAAAAATGGGACACTACACAACTGGAAGGACTGGGAGACTTTTCTGTGATATTTACTATGAAAGCCAACTGTAAACGTGTAAGAGCCACCCTACACCTGGTTCTTCTAAAGTTTTAATGTCTTCACCTTATGATTTCATCAATTTACAGTTTCTATTCACATTTTTCCTACCTTCTTTCTAAATGTGCAGTGGTTCCCAAATGCAAGTCCGTGTTTCCAAGTAGCTGTCACTCTTGATTCTCATCTATCTTTCTCTCATATCTTGCCTATTTGTTCAGAATCCCATTAAGAAAAAAACTTTGTTTTCATTTGTTGAATATGTATATATATATATATATATATATATATATATATATATTTAGTATGTATATATATGTATACTAAAAACAAAAGGGTACATGTTACCATTTTAGGTGGCTTTTCTAAAACATACCTTCCAAAAATATTCTACAGTTGGCATAATAAGTTTTGTACTTTCTGAGATTTACTCAAAGATATTTTATACTATCTTATGCTTATAATCACGAACAATATTCAGTTTCAACACATTTTCCAATTTTGAATATGAATAATGTGCATTCTGATATATGGTTATTTTTTAAACCAATTTTAATTTTTACTTTCTAATATAGCAAACATCCATACATAGAAACAGAATGACAGGCTCTTTTTGGTCTACATAATTTTAAAGATATTTTAAAGATGTGTCAATTTTTAGTGAAACCAAAGGGTTTGAAAATTACTGGGGAGCAGCTAAAGATGGCCGATCAGTGTGCAACAAAATACAAAGCCTCCCAGGAGAAACAACTCATATGCCAGAATCAAACATCCAGGAGGGATCCAGACAGATGAAGATAGATCTTATTGACACAGGTAGAAATTAAAATGAACAAAATCTGGTCAAACACACTGTCTCGGGGCTACAATTGGAGCAGCTAAATTTCTGGTCACAGCAATTCTACAGCTACCCACCAAGTTCGCACGAGCCTGAACTCACACTGGCCTGAATTTGCAGCAGCTGGCAGAACTTCCCAACCTCGTTCTTGCCGCCACTTACAGGAGCCACAGCCACGCTGAAGTCAGGGGTTGGTGAGGCCATTGGAGATCCAAGCAGGGGAAGGGACCTTAATTAATCCATGGTGAGTGCAGGGAATGAGACCCCCTCACAGGAAGGGTGTGACCAAATGGGGGACATGTTGCAATGGGGCAGGAGGATCCTGAACTGGGAGTGACAGTAACTTCAGTTGGTTGCTCCCTTCCCAGAGCAGATTCCTGGGTTTAACTTTGACTAGGTCATTCCCTTGGCCAGACCAATGAGCCACCCCAAATGGATTCCTTGCACCTAGCACGCACTAACCTGGTGAAAGCTCCTGAAGTTTGGCTGGCCCGGTTGGGAAGGACAGGCATATGCTGCTTACACCTCAGTGACAAGTGCAGGCAGGAGAGGGTGGACGTCCCTTGCCAGCATGCTTTGGAGGAACCGTGGCCATCAGGGAAAGGGACTGGGACCTCCACTGTACATCTGTGTGAAGGTGGCTGGAACCATGACAGGAGAGGGAGGCAGGAGGAGACCCCCAGCTCAGAACCCTGAGAGCACTGATCCAGGAGACAGAAAAGCAAGGGAAACTGAGGGTGGTAAATGTGCAACATCAGACGTGGTTTCAATGCACATTAAGAGATATCTTCAGGACCTTGTAGATGAGGTCAAAAATGAAATATTAAATCACGTAAAGCAGATAATGTGAACTTCAAACAAAAAATGATCAAAAGAGATGAAGTTCACTCTATACTTTTGTTGAAACACTTCAAGAGGAGATTATAACAATCATAAATATACATGCACCAAATATGGGAGCAACCAACAATTAAGACAGATCTTTATGTGCATGAAAAGTATCCAATAAACAATTTTAATGGGGACCTTCTTATGTCATTGTCAAAAAGAGATAAGTTGACTTAAAAGATGGCAATTATATCCCAACTGAATCAAAGATTTGAAGAAATGGACTTCATAGGCATTTACAGGATACATCCAACCACTTCCAAGTGACTAGTAGGAACCTGAATCCAGTCCCAGGAGCCAAATGTGCATGAGTTGATTCCCAGTGCATGAGGCAAGCTTTGAAACATCACTCCCAGCTGTTAATTCCACACCCAGGGTCCCAAATCACCTGAGGATGCTCGGGAGGGCCCCCAGGCATAACTGGCCATGCCTGATGACCTCCAAGTGGCTAAAAGGGGCCTACTTCCAGTCCTGGGAGCGAAAAGGGGGCCATGTTATTCTTGGCACCTGGGGGAAGTTTTGGAACATTGCTTTAAAACCAGAAATATAGGAAAATGACTAAATAAAAGAGCAAAATGCAATCTCAAACTTCCAGGCCAAACTTAGAAAGCCTGGGAGACATGGACATAGAAGAAAATGTAAGCCATACACCTGAAATTCCTGAAATGATAACCACTGAAGTAAAGAATCAATTCAAGGAAGCTATAAAAGAATTCAGATGAAAAATAATCTCCCAGGAAAAGAAGAAATGACAAATGTAATGAATGCTAAACACATCTAAAGAAGACATAGTTAAAAAATTAAAAGAACAATGCAAAAAGATGGAAACCCTGAATGAACAATATATGAAACAAACAGAATGTATGAAACAGATTCAAAGAGATATAGAGGAAATCAAAACTTCCATTTAAAGTTGGCACAACTGCCTTCATGAAAGTGAAATTAAATTTCAGACCTTAAAGACAAGATTGCAGGTAGTGAGCAAGAAAAGAAAGATCTTTTAATAGTAACAAGTAATCAGGAAATAACAATTCAACAGCCACAAGATGATGCAAATAAAAACAATATAAGATTGGTAGGTATAAATGAAAAAGAAGATGACAGAAATGATACCAAGAAGCTATTTACAGAACTAATAGCTGAAAATTTCCCAAACATAGAATGGAAACTGACATACAGATCAGTGAACCATAGGGAACTCCAAGTAACCATGACCAAAATAAAGCTACAACCAGACATATAATAATCCCCATCCCAGAAATCCAACATAAGAACAGAATATTAAAAGCTGCTAGAGAGAAGAGACAGATCACCTAGAAAGGATAGCCTATCAGAATCACAGTACACATCTCAACAGAAAGAATAAACTCAAGAAGAGCATGGAGTGAAGTGTTTCAGATCCTAAAGAATATGACTTCTAACCCAGACTGATGTTCCCTGCAAAACGGTCCTTCAAAATGGATGGAGAAATAAGATACGTTCATGACAAAGAACAGCTGAAGAACTTCATGACCACCAAATGAACCCTGCAAAGAATACTGAAAGACATTCTAGATAGGCATAGGAAAAAACCACAAAGCAAGGCAAACAAACAGAGTGTAAGTGTGAAAAATCAACAGCAGAAAGATAATATTTCAAAAGTGAACCAATGTGTATGTTATAACCATTAATGCAAATGGCCTCAATTCACCAATTAAAAGAAACAGACTAGCAGAATGGATCCAGAAACAACATCCAACCATATGCTGTATTCAAGAAACCTATCTAACACAAAAGGAAACTTATAGACTGAAAGTCAAAGGATGAAAAACAATACTTCATGCAACAAGTTTGCCCCCAAAAGCAAGGATAGCTATTCTCTTTTCAGAGAGTGAGAACTTCAAACCAAGAATGATCCAAAGAAATAAAGAAGATCACTACATACTAGTTAGGGGAAAACTTCAAGAAGAAAAGAGAACATTCTTAAGTGTCTATGCACCAAATTTGGAGCACCCAACTATATAAAGCAAATATTAACAGAAACGAAAAGTCAAATAAGCAATAACACTTTTAGAACAGGAGAGATTAAAATAACATTGACATAAAGGGACAGATGAACTAGACAGAAAACCAGCAAAGAAATAATAAAACTGAATCACACCTGTGAACAAAAGGACTTGGTGGATATATACAGAGTGTTCCACCCAACAACATCATAATATACCTTCTTCTCAGAATCACATGGAATGTTCTCTAATAGAGACCATATACTAGCCCATAGAACATGTTTAAGTAAAGGCAAAAAACCAGAAATGGTCCCTCTCATGTTATTGGATCATACCACCATGAAATTAGGAATTAATGACAAAAGAAACTGCAAAAATGACACAAACACATGGAGATTGAATAATACACACCTGAGAAATCAGTGGGTCATGAAGGAATTTAAAGAAGAAATTAAATAATATCTGCAAGCAAATGAAAATAGAAATACATCTTACTTTAATCTGTGGAACACAGTGAAAGCAATCTTCATAGGAAAATACATTGTGGTGAAATCCCACATCAGGGAAAGAACAAACACAAAGAAACAACCTGATGCTACACCTCCAACATCTAGAAAAAGAAGAGTAAGTCAAGCCCAAAGCCAAAAGACGGGAGGAAACTATAAAGGTCACAGTGGAAATCAATGCCATAGAGACTAAGAAAACAATACAAACATTCAATGAATCAAAGAGTTGTTTCTTTGAAACAATAAAATTGAGAAGCCCCTAGTGAACTTTATTTAAAAAAGTAAAGAAAAAACACAAATGCATGCAGTCAGAAATGAAAAGTATGAAATCACTACAGACCCTGTGGAAATACAGAAGATCATCCATTCCTACTTTGAAAACCTCTACTGTTATAGATTGGATAACATAGAAGAAATAGATTCCTAGAAACATATGAACTACCAAAGCTGGATCAAGAAGATGGAAAACTGCTGAAAAACCCAATTTCAATTAATGAAACTGAAACTGTAATTAAATCCTTAACAACAAAGAAAACCCCAGGTCCCAACAAGTTCACTGCAGAATTCCACAAGAAATTCAAAGATTTTATGCTGACACTGACGAAACTCTTCAGTGAAATTGAAAGTGAAACAATTCTCCCTAACTCATTCCTGGAAGCTAATATTACTCTAATAGCAAAGCCTGAGAATGACCCAACCAGAAAAGAGAGCTACAGGCCAATCTCCCTAATGAAAATAGATGCAAAATTCTGAATAAAATATTGGTAAATGAACTACAAAAATTCATCAAGAGGATTATATGCCATGAGCAAGGAGATTCATCCCAGGAATGCAGGGATGGTTCTACATAAGCAAATCAATAAATGTAATCCACTAGATCAACAGAGCCAATAAAAGTCACATGATCATTTCTAAAGATGCAGAAAAAGCTTCTGATAAGGTCCAACACTTACTTATGTAAAGAACTTTACAGAAAATTTGTATAGATGGTCTTTATCTCAATATGATGAATTCCATCTATGACAAATCAATAGCCAGTGTTATATTAAACAGACCCAAAATGAAAATCTTTACCCTAAAATCAGGAACAAGACAAGAATGTACATTATCACTACTCCTATTCAATACAGTGCTGAAAATACTAGCCAGAGCAAGCAGACAAGAGAGAGAAATAAAGGAGTAAGGATAGGAAAAGAAGTTAAATCATCATTATTTGAAGATGACATGATTCTCTACATACAAGACCCTCAAAACTATATTGAAAGACTCCTAGGTATAATAAATACATTCAGTAATGTACCTGGATACAAAGTCAACACTCAAAAACAAAGAGCATTCCTATACACTAACAACAATATCACTGAGAGAGAAATAAGAGAAACCACACTTCAAATTAGCTTACAAAAAAATGAAAAACTTAGGAATCAATCTAACAAAAGTAAAAGATATATTCAGGGCAAAATTTAAGACCCTGATAAAAGAAATCGAAGAGGACCTCAGAAAATGGAAAGATATCACTTGTTCATGGATATTAAGAATAAACATTGTGAAAATGTCATTCCGCCTAATTGATATAAAGATATAATGCAATCCCAATCAAAATACCACTAGCATACGTCACAGATCTAGTGAAACCACTCCTAAAGTCAGTCTGGAACCAGAAGAGACCTAGAATAGCAAAGCCAATTCTAAGCAACAAAGGCAAGGCAGGAGGCATTACAATCCCAGACTTGAAGTGATACTACAAAGCTACTTTAATAAAATCAGTATGGTATTAGAATAAAAACAGTCCTGAAGATCAGTGGAATACATTGGATGATACAACCACAACTACAAACACACTAAGTGAACATATCTTTGATAAAGGTGCCAAACACATTCACTGGAAGAAAGATAGTTTCTATAATAAATGATGCTGAGAAAATTGGCTCTTCATATGCCAAACACTAAAACTAGACCCATGCTTGTTACCATGTACTGAACTTTGATTCTAAAAGAATCAAAGATCTAAATATTAAAACAGAAACACTACATCTGTTGGAAGGCAAAATAGGTAGAAATCTTGAATACATAGTGTTAAGTACAGTATTCAAAATAAGCAAATGACACACTAAATACTTCACAGAATCAATAACTGGGATCACATCCTATTAAAGGGTTTTTGCATGTTGAAATAAATTTCCAGGATAGTGAAAAAAAAAACCCCAAAATTTTGAAAAAATCTTAGTAACTGTCCCTCAGATAAAGGACTTCTATCTAGAACATAAAAAGAATTTAAAAAAAATCATATCCCTGAAATTCAAAGTCCACATCCAAAAATAGGGATCTGAGATGAATACACAGTTCTCAGATGAAGAAATACAAATGGCAAATATATAGATGAAAAAATATCAGCATCATTGGTTATTGAAGAAATACAAATTAAAACTGTACTGAGATTCAATCTCACTCCAGAAAGAATGGCCAAGTTAAAGAAAACTAAACAACAAATGATAGAGTGCTGTGGGGAAATAAGAACTCTTCTAAAATGTTGGTGGGAGTGGAAACTGCTGAAACCTCTATAGAGGTCAGCCTAGAGACTTCTCAAAAAGCTGGGATTAGAAGTTCCATTGGACCTACCTATTCCACTTCTGGGCATATTCCCAGAACTGAAAACATCATACCACAGTGATATATGTGCACTCATGTTTATAGCAGCACAATTTGTAATAGCCAGCTCTTGGAAACAACCTAAATGCCCATCAACTGAGCAGTGGATAAAAAATATGTCATAATTTTATACAGTGGAGTACTACTCAGCTATAAAGAATGATCACGTTGAGATATTTATAAGTAAATTGATGCAACTTGAGACTATACTCATAAGTGAAATAAATCAATCTACATGTGTAAATACCATATTTTCTCCCTAGTGTTAGAAATGGTAATATTACATGAGATACAAAATACTCAATAAATACAGTGAAAGGATAGGAGTCCGCTTAAAGGGGGAAAATTATATCTCAGGGAAAATGAGGAAAAAGAGAAAGGAAGGGAAAAGAAAAAATGTTTAAAATTATATAAACCCACAGCATAGCTAAGATGATTGTGCTACAGAACCCATACGGTCTTGGAACAAAACAGTTAGGATAGGATTGAAACAATTGTGCATATTCTTGTGTGGTGATCTGAGGAACTCTAGAAGATCATTATGTAAAATTATTACCCTAGTTATGCTCTTACAACCTTGTTTTGAAGGCCTATATTGTCAGTGTTTTGGGCGCTTTGCTGTTGTTATTTGTCTCTTTCCTTTCATGTTTTTCTAGGAATTTGTTTTGTTTTATTTTGTTTCATTTTTCTCTCTAATAGAGAAAGGATAGGTATACATAGAGAGACTTATACATGCATAGAACTTCTCCTACATAGTTTGAGAATTGATTATACAGTGTATGCTGAAATGAACAGCTACTTTGAAGAAAAAGAGACACTTTAGTATGCAGTGCTGATTCTGTAACATCATGCTGTGAAATCCAGCAATACTATTATTCTTTGTTCAGAGAGATTTTAGTCTTTGTTGTATTGTTTAATTTCAACATACATGAAGGTTTGGACAGCTATTTTGAAGAGAATGAGAGACATTATGGCAGCCATTGCTGATTTCCCTATTGTCTGCTTTTGAAGGTCTAAAATGCCTTTATCAGTCTATTCTGATCAGATACTACTACTTGGTTTTGTATGAATTCATTGTGTGTGGAGATATGGACAACTATTTAGTAGAAAAGAAGAGATAATATGATAGCCAGTGATGATCTCCTGTTGTCTTGCTTTGAAATCTGTGTTAGCTACATTGTTTTCTTCTGAGCTATGTTGTTCTGCATGGTTATGTTTAGTTTTTCACTCTTTAAATTAAATTTAAACAACATATATCTTCTTGTGATTATGGTGTAGAGAATATGTATATTTAAGAAATGCAATTATATTAATTGTATGAAAATTTTAATATTACTAAAATATAACATTTGTGTTAAAAATAAGTGTTTACAGAATGTTTATCCAGTTGCATTCTAATACACATTCTTCTCAGCGAACGTGGTACATTCTCTAAAATACACAACATGCAAGCCCATAGAACATGTTTAAATAAATGCAATTATCTCATGCATATTATCCTACCATAATACAATGAAGCTGAAAATTAATGAATGGCAAAAAAACTGAAAAATTTCATAAGTACATGAAAATTAAATAACAACCTCATGAACAAGGTGACAGATGAAATGAAAGAAAAAGTAATATTTGTGATCAAAAGAAAATGGCATAAAACTTTGGAAACAACTAAACGTAGTGAAAGCAGTCCTAAGAGGACAATACATAACAGCAAATTCTCACATCAGAAAAATGGAATGAGCACAAATAAACTAATATGGCATCTGAAGCTTTAGGAAAATAAAAAGTAATTCAAGCCCAAAGCTCATAGAAAGGAGGAAATTATATGGATCTGTGCAGAAATTAATATATAATTCTATATTATTAATACATATTATATATATTATATAGAGATGTATGTATTACAAAGTTTAAAAATCTTTACTCTCCTAGAACTGAAAATATAGAAGGAATGACCAGATTCCTAGAAATATATCAACTGCTAAAAGTGAATCAAGAAGATTCAATAATTTTGAATAACCCAATATCAGTCAAAGAAATTGAAAACATAATTAAAGCTATTCAACAGAGGAAAGCTCAGCTTCTGGTGGATATACAGTTGAAATCTCCAACAAAAATTTATAGAAGATTTAATGCCAATACACCTCAAACTCTAATGAAATTGAAAGGGAAGCAGTTCTAACTCCTTTCTGGTATTACTCTGATACCAAAACCACAGAAAGACCCAGTCAAAAAACAGAACTACAGGCCAATCTCCCTAATGAACATACATGCAAATATCTTCAGTAAAATAGTAGCAAACAGCATGCAGCAAATCATCAAGAAGAATATACACTGTGACCAAATGGGATTCATCCCAGGAATGCAGGGATGGCTCAGCTTATGCAAATTAATAAACATCATACATCATATTAACATGGTACTGGCAAAAACATTCCTGAGGATCAATGGAAATGATTGGATGATGCAGATAGACCCTCAGCTAACTTTGACATAGTGGCCAAAGTTTCTCTGGAAGAAAGGTAGCCTCTTTAGTAAATGATGCAGAAAAAATCAGCATTCAACATGCCAGAGATTAGACCCATATCTATTACCATGCACTAAAGTATAATCAAAATGAATCCAAGATGTAAATATTAAAATAGAAACACAAAACCTACTAGATGATGTTGTAGGCAGAAGTCTTGAAGACATAGGGGTAGTTCATGAGTAAAATGCAAATGGTGCAGGAAATACCGTAAAGCATCATCAACTGGGATCTCATCTTATTAAAAACATTTTGTATGACAGAGAAGGAAAAGTTTTAGCTAAGTATCCCTCAGACAAAGAACTTATATCTGGAACATATAAACTGAAAAATAATGATGCCCCCCAAAATGAAGACCCAGTCCAAACTCGGCCTGTGAGATGAATATGCATTTCTCAGATCAAGAAATACGTGAAATATGTGAAACAATGTTCAACATTACTCTTCATTGTAGAAATGTAAATTAAAAGAACACTGAGATTCCATCTCACTCCAGAAGGAATGTCTGTCATGAAGAAATCAATTAAGAACAAATTTGCAGCCTCTGGGGGCAAAAGGAATTCTTTTCCAGTGTTCGTAGGAATGTAAGCTGGTGCATCCACAGTGCAAGTCAGTGTGGAGATTCATCAAAAATCTGGGATTGGAAGTCCTGTTCAATCCATGTCTTCCTCTTTTTGGCATTTTTCTAGAAGAATTGAAAACATCATACCATTGCAATATAACTGTACCTATGTAAACATACAATATCTAATACATTGCATGTTGTCATTTTAAAAGTAGTTGCTCAGATTATAAGATACAAGCATGAGAACATGATCAAATAATGAAAGCACTAACTATTCTTTTTGATGAACTAACAGATTCATAGTATAATTATCTACTCTGGATATGTGTGCACAAGTTGTAATAGCTAAATCTTGGAAATAACCCAAATGCCCATATCCTGTGGAATGGATAAAAATGATGTACTATTTCTATACAATGGAGTACTACTCAGCTAAAAAAATGGATAAACTCAATGCTTTTATATGTAAATGGATGAATTTTGAGACCATCATCATAAGTGAAATAAGTAAGATTCCCATTTGTAAACATCATATTGTCTCCCTAATGTAAAAAAGTGAAAGGATAAATAAGATTCAAAATGTAAAATAGATATTGTGAAACTGAAATGGAAAGAAACTTCTCTTAGGGAAAGAAAACCTGAGATGGGGTAAATGAGGAAAGAAGGGAAAAGATTAAATGCATCTATGTGTGTGTGCATATATATATATATATATATAATATGTGCATATATATATATATATGCACACACACATATACAGAATAGATCATTATGTTACTAATCTGTGTAAGTTCATCCAAAACAATAGTGATCATTCTCTCATGCTTGTATCATGTAATCTGAGCAACTACTTTTAAAATGACAACATGCAATGTATTAGACATTGGTAATTATTATTTTGTTTTGAAATAATAAATCATTATTATTATTTTTTGTTTTAAATTTAGCAGAAATATATAGTTTTCTCTAGGTCTTTTTGTCTTCATTTGTAATGGGTACCACATCTTGTAATCTTTTGCTGGATAAATTTCTTATGCTTTTCACTTGTGATCTGTTTTTTATTATAGTACTGTTATCCATGAGCTCTATAACTGGTGTTGGAAAGATGTTTTAACCCTTCTGTATAGAAAGGCAACCAGGAATCTTCCAGTGTGCACATTCTTCCACACTTGCAATGCTGCCAGACATGGACCCACCCAGTACCTTCCACTGTGTCCCATCAGGACCCTGACTGTGAGATTCCCAATTTCACCATCTCAGTTATAGGTGTCATTCAGCACTGAGCCTAGACTTACTTTTCATTTTGGGTACTAGGCAGTTGTCTGGAAAATATGGGTAATTCTCACAATCCCTTGTAAGGGTTGTGATGGCATTTGTTTCTTTCAAACCAGCTGGATGAAGGAATACCTAGAGAAATAGTAGAAAGATTACTTCTGCATGTCTGTGGCAGTGTTTCTAGAGGAAACTGACATCCGAATAAATGAATTGAAGGGAGATCAACATTTTCCAACACATACAGTCATTGGCAGTCCCAGATAAACAGAAAATGAAAAAGAAATTTCATTTATTACTCCCTCATGGAGCTGGGAGACATGTCCTCTATGTTAGTTAAGGATAAGTTTAATAGCCCCTGCATATCTTCAACAGCCACTAGGAAGCTTCCTGTTTGTGGGCAGCCAGGGCAGGCAGGGAGATGTAACCAGACCTGT